>JAABOM020095905.1:0-27556 GCA_011800125.2 Solanum clarkiae
GTATGTTACACAAATAATGAAATGCGTATGAAATAAGACAACTCGTGAACTTTATTTAGCAACAAGGACCCATGTGACTTGGTATCCACGTATGTATGCAGATTTGAATATTACTATGTATGAGAGCATATGAACCGGTGAAAGAGTGAAGACATGGTTAATAGTTGTGTCAGAGTTGGTAAGTGCCTTTATGTGCCAAGGAGAGATCTATGTTTCATGCCAAGTAATACAAAATCAAGTAGCCTTACATACCTCGCTGTACGACCTCGCTATTACCTCGAGATAACCTTCCCTTCCTCCAAATATTTATCTACAATTAGGTAATAATACTAGTAATAGAAGCAAAGAAACACTTCTTGGCAGCCCAATATCATAAAAACTAACACCCGGGCAACAAGCCTATAATTAGCGACATAAATGCATTCCTACAACCTTTTGACTTATAATCGTATTTTCTAATACATATTTTTATATACATTTCATGTGCATCCTGTTTTAGCGCCATAACAGTCTTACAATAACCCACCAAGTACAACACATAACAATTCTATGCAACATACAAATAGGCGCGGCATAACGTTACCTCCCTTCGCTATATTTAAAAGTCGACAATTCCAAACCCGTTCCAACTCTAACCAAACTGTTTCAACAACATTTATATATACAAACTGTCCTAAAACATCCTTAAAACATCACCCAAGAAGTCATGAAGGACATGAGCCAATAGCCTTCCATCCAACAGCCCACAAGTTCGTATTAAGAACACAAGTGCGACATCCTATAAGGACTCACTTTTGTGGATTGTAAAAGTGGTACAGCAGCTAAGTTACATCACTAACAAACTAAATCTTATTAATAAAATAAGTCTTACTTCATAATTTAGCCAACCAAGAAGAGAAAATCCTCTTGAACAACAAGAAAAGCTCATAGCAACCCTTAGGACACATGCTGTCTAAAATTTCCAGCACAAACAAACTAGCATATACTTCTTATTTTGCATCGGATAAGTATAAGGAATACATGGATATTTATACTTACCTTAGCCTTCAAGGTTCAGGTTTCCTTCAAGAATCCTAGAGGGTTGTGTAGGATGCCTTGTGAAGTGAAATAAAGAGAGAAAAAGAGACTTTAAGAAAGCTGAAAATTGCTCCAAAGTAAAATGATTTAAGGTGCTGCCTTTGAACCCTTATAAAGGCTCACTTTGGCCGAATTTATTTATAATTTTTGATCACATATTAACACTTATTAATGACCTTGTGATGCAGCAGATTGGCCCTTACACTTGGGCCTAAATGGGTCTCAAAGTTGATGGGCCTTGGATGCCCATTTTCCAAATTCCTCTTAGTTAATTTTGGGCCCAAATAGTCAATTGGGTTGTGATGTACTTGGACAATTTTTGCATTCTTCTTGGACTGAAAATAAGGTCCATTTATGACGCTGTAACATTGGATAAAGTTACATCCTTAATACGAACTTTATTCATAATCGGACTTGGACCAATTCGACGTCGAGCCTCGTCTCCGTTTAGCTAGCAAATTTAAGCTAAGCAAGTAGGAGACTCACCATCTAGCTTCCTAAGTCCTACAAGCACCTTAATTCTCTCACTTTGTTTAGGGCCGTGATCTCCTCAATTTGACACCAAATATGTATATACTCGACCCTCTTAAGCGTTAGATGCACATATCGCCCATTAACACGAGATTCAAGCACTTTTACAAATTGGCGCTAATTTGATCAAACCATATCATGTTTCATTTGCATAGTATTAGTACATGTAAAATGAGGGGTGTTACATTTCATAACTAGATAATCATAAAATAAGTCATAATTGAAAACCCTTGAGATCATTCATACAATTTGATGAAGAATCTATCATATTTCATGTTTAATAGGATAATTACAAAGAGCCCATAAGAAATCAATATTTAATTTCAATGGAATTTTGAAAATTACGTTTGAGACTCCTAGTGTGGAAGAAACAATATATGAAGAAACCCACTTACTTTTGATCCTACAAACTTGAAGAAGAAGTCTTGAAAACATTGAGAATCCTTTTTATATCTTTGTCTTCGATGGAGGAAGCTTAATCTCCAAGGGATTTGAGAGAATTTGATGGGGGACCTTATAGAGAAGTTAGAAAGTATTTGAGGGTGTTTAGAGAGAGAAATAAGGCCTAAAAATAGATAATTTTGAGGGTTTATGTATATAAAGGTGACGGGTCCCAATTAAGTTTCCTGACTTAAAAAAAAACTCAAAATTTTTGAACTGTGGGGGAATAGGTGCACCATATGCCTATATCACGGACTCTACAGGTTTGTGCAATTTCATCACAAAATAATTTTATGACACGGACAACCTATAAATCATAGGCGACCAATTTCCTATTCAATTTTCCCCCTAAAAAGAATATGTAGTCATATTTATGAAATAACACATGGACTTTAAGATTTAAAATAAAAATACATCATACGATCTTTTCGAGTTACTTTGAGGGTGTTACAATATCCCATAAGAACATTCATCCTCGAATGTGAATAAGCTATTATGGATAGAGTGGAGCAACACTACAAGCTTTTTACGAATACATTGATACAAGTCAAACATTGTTTTCGTGGAACTTTCCAAGGGTCCAATATGGACATCATTTTAAAAGAATGAGTAGAACATTTTCATAATTACACATGAAACTTCAATCAACTCACTCCATGAGCTTGCATGCATAATAAGTAACTTGTCAAGACTAAAATAAATAATGCATGAGAATGAACATGAGCTACTATTATTACCAATATGCCAACACAATAACTTACCAAAATATCAACAATAGCACCACAACCTATGAAACCATTTAATGCCAACCGTTACCATATTCATGAAATCACCTACATGTGGGGCATAATATTATGAACTCTCTCTCTTCCCTTCCTAACGGCCATCAGACAATCCTTTCTCTTGTGCCCTAACTCACCTCACTCAAAGACACCTTCTTGACCCACCAAGCACTCTCATAGGTGCAACTTACCACACTTGTCATAAGTAGGATATAGGCTTCTTTCCTTCTTACTCCTAGCCTCTGGAGCCTTGGTAAATGATGATCACCCTCATCAAAACGAGCTCTCTTAAAATCTCTTGCTTTCATATTTATCTTCTCATTTTTGATTTTCTCTACATAAGTCATGAGCCTTGAAATATCCATTTCCTTTACTAGCATAGAGGTTTGGTACTCTTGGACAAGTAAGTCAAACAGTCTCGACATGAATTTGCTCATTCTTGCCTGAGGGTCGGTAATGAATGACGGAGCATACTATGAGAGTTAAGTGAATTTAAGGGAATACTCCCACAGACTCATATTCCCTTCCTTAAGATTGATAAATTCTTGCACCTGAGCTTCCCTCAAATTTAAGGGAAAGAAACAATCTAGGAATGCATGCTTGAACTCTCCTCAAGAAGTAGCATCCAAATCTTCTCACCTCTCACTCTTATATTGAGTATGCCATATTTGAGCAATGCCTTTTAATTGTAAGGCTTATGACTCCACCTTTTCCTCAGAAATCACACCCATAATGACCAACACCTTGTGCACCTCGTCCACAAACGCTTGAGCATTCTCTGATATGTTATCAAAATATATCACTTTTAATACTTAAAACATGAAATTTTGTGTGTTCTCAATATGATGTTAGTAGGTTTGATATATTTTTATGTTTGTTTTGCAGGATTTCAGTGTTGGCACAATTCTTGGGCAAAAGTGCAGAAGTTGCTGAAGTTGTTGAAGTTGAAGATCCACGAGACCCTCTACGAGCCATAAAGAATTCTACAAGCTGTAAAGGAGGTTTTGTGTGCAATTCTAGTGAAGGGTCTATTTCTGAAGTTGAGACTACGAACATGCAGATGAGTTGTAAAAGGCTTTATAAGCAGTAGACTTAGTCTCGTACCCTGAGGATCAGAAGATGGGGATTTTCTGAAATTCCATCAGATGGAACCCCCTATGGGCCGTAGAGACTTTTACGGGCCGTTGAAGGGTATCATAGAAAACAACTCTTGAATTGAAGAAATAGTTCATGAAAGATTGACTATTAGCCGTAGACTGTTATACAACTCGAAGAGTACTTCGTAGAGCCTACCGACCTAGTTGTCCTATTTCATTTTGGCTTTGTATTTTAAACACTATAAATAATCTTTTAGGTGATTTTTCTAAACAGATCAAAGCGAGAACAAAAAAGAAACGTCAAAGAGTTTGAGAAATACTTGTAAACTGGAGAACAAAAATCATTAGAGAATTTGAGAAACACCTGTAGATTTTTAATTTTCATTTTCTAATTTCAATCTTGTGATTCTCATTGAAGAGTTAGATTTTCTTGTGCTTAATTCTCTTTTGAAGTACTCAATATGTTATTCAAATTCATAAGACTTGAATTTACACTGATCATGAGTAGCTAAATTCACAACTAGAATTTTGAGAACCATGATGAACTAACAAAGTAAAACTAGATAATTTATAATTCTTGAAAAGTGTGTGTGTGCACGTATTAATAAATACTCCTCATATTGAATGCTTTATAATGGTGGCAAACATTAGAACTCGCCTAGTCTTACTGATTGGATCAAGGTAGTAATGAATAGAAAAAGAGATTAATCAACAAGATTCGATTGATGTTTCTCGTCCAATTAACCGAACTGGGCCAAGGGGAGGTTGTACTGGGACAATAGGTAAGGGTTAGTAATGTCACACTTCTGGGATGGTCCAAATCACACTGTGAAATTCTCCACTCGCCAAGGCCAAAGGGCTGGTGAACTTAACTTACCGTTCTGCATGCTACACTCTAGAGAAAAATTTGATTAGCTTATAATTAAGTTAGCAAATCATGGGGAACATAATACCCTAATTTCTCTTCATATTGGTTTAATACTTGTCTATGTTTAGAAGTACTTTTACTAGTTATAATAAAACCCCCCTCCCCCCTTGGAGAGATAAGTTGGTTAATAAACTTGAATCGCAATTGTATTCTTCTAACTATACCTTATTCCCAGTTGGATTCGAACCTAACCTTTGTTTGGTTATTTATCTTGACAATGACCACTTTATCCTCAAAAAGGAGGTGTAGCTTGGGCAACACCAAGATTTTGGCATCATTAATGGATAATACGGCTAGACTTGTCTAATTCAAGTAATTTAGGATTTAATCCTTATTTCTCTCTTTTTACATTTTTTATTTTTTTATTTTCTTTTAGCGTATAGGTGTAGTATATCCCCAACACATGAAGTCGAGGCATACCCTTGACTCCGTTCGACCCAGAGATCCAGAAAAGACTAAGAAAAATGGCCCAAAATTATGCAAATAATGTAGCAAATACAATTCTGAACTAGAATGAGAATGAGAATGCAAATAATGACAACCCACCTCTTCTTGAGAATATTGCTCCATAGTTACAAGAATTCAAATCCGAAGCTTATCAGTGGAATCAATATCAGTTGAAACTTATGGATATGGAGATTACTGGAGCTATTGTGTTACCACACTACTAGCTGACACAAAGTTTGTGGTCTTGGGTCATTTGCTTCAGATGCTGCAGAATCGAGAGTTATTGCGGGCCTACCATCAGAGGATCCACATAATCATCTATATAATGTTGCATTTGTTTGTAAGAGTGTGATGGAAACACAAAATCTATCTATGTATGCTGTGGAACTTTATGTCTTCCTATTATCTCTGATAGGCAATGTAACACTATCGCTATCTGAGCTCCTGCAAGTTCGATCACCACTTGGACTGAGTTGTAGACGACCTTTTCGGAGGAGGTGCTTCTCGAGATCGGAGAAGCTCAAGTTAAAAGACAAAATCAACAACTTTTAGCAACTTCCTGGTGACTGGATCAGTACAAATTGGGAGCAGTTTACATAGTGCTTGAGGAATGTCCTAGACCACAAAGTTGTTGATGATGCCTTGGTGGAGATCTTATATCATGCCCTAGACAAGAACAGTCAATCCTTTGATGATACCACTATGGGGGGCATGTTCCTAGATCAACCATTTGCAAGGGTCACTGAAAGAATTGAAAGGGTAGTAAAGAAGAATCGTGCATGGGTGCAAAGAGAAAGAGCATCTACCAAAGGTTTGTGCACTTTCAGTACTGATTTGGAGCAAGCTAAAACAAATGAAGAGATTATGGAATAGCTTGGTCGAATCTGTATAGGCATGGAGGTGATGATGAAGCAAAATTAGGATTTAATGAAGTTTTTCATTAGCCTCTTTGAACACCCACGTATGATGATCTCTACTTTGAGGAGGATACTTACTTCATTACTGATCAGACGATGGGTTTCCGGACCAACACCCAAGTGTTCAATTAGGACTATTGATTCCAAGGTCAAGGAACCTAATGTCGGAACTATAATTGAGATGGAGATTTTAGAGATAACTGTGGAGGTTACTATGATAGGAATCAGGGACAAGATAGAGATGCAGATTGGGGTTGCAGAGATAGCTATAGAAATGGCCCTTATGTTCCACCACACAACCTTGATGCCAGTGCTAGTAGTTCCAGAGTTGAGGAGATGATTGACCATCTATTGAAGAAAGGTGAGACACAAGATGAGACTCTGAGAGAGATGAAATATTACATCTCTAGCATAAATTAGAAAATTGAGTCTCATGGTGATGTCATATAGGTAAGAGTATGCGTTAGTACATTTGAATGTACTAAGTGTGTGGGATGCAATGCAATAAGACACAGGCTTCATGATCAACATGCGTAATAATAGGAAATCGGCATAATATAGCAATATGACATGTATGATCAATGCATAAGTAAAGCATGCTCATATAAGGTATCATAAGTGAAGAATAGACCAAGCTTGATTTCCAAGGTATAAACCCATTGGGTTAGTGATTATGCGGCCCCATCACTTAGGTGGATGAGTACTAACCCTCATATCGGTTGGTGATAATGCCGCCCCATCACCTAGGTGGATGAGTATGAACCCTCATCTCTATTGATGAGTATAAACCCCTATCTCGATTAGTGATGATTCCGCCTTATCACTAGATAGAGAAGTACTAACCCTTCCCTCGGTTATCTGGGCTCTTGTCTCCCCTGATCGGGCATGGTCTAATGCAACACTTTATATAGAGTTCATCATATTCATAAGCTCACTTCATCATTATAGAATTAATCGTATCATATATATAAGATCTTTTCATCATCATAATATCATTCACATCATAACTTATGCTTTAGACTTTCAATTCCTCAAGAAATCCTAGCCGAACATTTTTATCAAACACTTGGGGGTGTGTAATGGGGGTAAAATACCGTGCAATTTAGAGATGAAATCATGCAAGAAAATCTGTTGTAAAACCATCAATCAACACCTTGCAACACCGCCAATACATTAACATCAAAATCCTATATCAAATCCATCATTAGATCCAAGATTTAAAGCTCAAAAAATGCTAAAACAACCACACTTTCATAAGCTAATATCACTATGCAGTAAATTCCTTAATTCATAAGACCTATATGTAAAATCAACTTTAAATCATGCAATATTAGTAAAAAGGAGGCTTAGGCACCATGGGTGAAAGGACCCAATGGTTCAACACCATATACCTTAGTTTTGGAGAAGTCCTTGGTGAAGGTTGAAGATGAAGGCTTGAAGCTTGAAGAGAATCCTTGAATCCTTAAATCCAACCTCAAACCAACCCAATGGTTATCTACAACGTCTCCTATAAAGAGCCTCAGAAGGAGCCATACCGATGCTAGAGCGGTATCTATTGGTATAGGCAATCTCAGTCAATGAAAGATGGTCATCCCAACTACCTTTAAGAACAAACTCACAAGCCCTAAGAATGTCCTCAAGTGTTTGAATTGTCTTTTCGGCTTGGCTATCCATTTGAGGGTGGAAGGCCGTACTAAGGCGAACTTTGGTACTAAGACCACTTTGAAATGACCTCCAAAAGTGTGAAGTGAATTGTGCACCCTGGACCAATATGATGGATGAAGGAACCCATATAACCTTACTAACTCATGGACGTACAACCTTGAATACTCTTCAGCCCCATATGTAGTCTTGACAGGTAGAAAGTGAGTCAACTTCTTCATCCTATCTACCACCACCCATATGGAATCAAAAACCTTCCTAGTCTTGGGCAACCTAATTGCAAAATCCATGCTAATCACTTCCCACTTACAAGTAGGAATCTCTATCTCTTGGGTTAGGCCACCTGACCGTTGATGTTCAGCTTTGACTTGTTGAAAACTCTAGCAACCGGAAACAAATTTGACAATGTCCCTTTTCTTGCCTCCCTACCAATACACATCCCTCAAGTCTCTATACATTTTAGTGCAAGCAGGGTGGATAGAATAAGAAGAGTTATGGGCCTCATTAGGAATTCTCTCCCTCAAACCATCAACGCATGGAACACACAACCTACCGTGGTATCTAAGTGCCCCATCTCCCCCTTGGGAGAAAACCTCTATTTTGCCCTCTTTCACTTAGGCCTTTAATTCAAGCAAGGAGGAGTTTAGATCTTGTTTTGCTATCACCTCATCAACCAAAGAAGATTTACAACCATCATCAACAACAATACCATTACCCACATCTTCTAACCTCACCCCCAACCTAGCCAATCTATGCACTTCCCTGGCTATTTACTATAACGACTATCCACATGAGTTACGCTACACATGGATACCCGACTCAAAGCATCCACCACAACATTTGCTTACCCGATTGGTAATGCACACTCATGTCATAGTCCTTAAGGAGTTATAGCCACCTTCTTTGTCTCAAGTTAAGATCTTTTTGTGTGAAGACATATTGAACGCTCTTATGATCGGTGAAGACATCCACATCTACCACATACAAATAATGTCGCCAAATCTTTAGTGCAAACACCATGTTGGCTAATTCAAGATCATGGATAGGGTAGTTATTTTCATGCACATTAAGTTGTCTAGAAGCATAGGCTATGATTTTACCATTTTGCAATAGCACACAAACCAAACCCACTGTAGATGTATCACATTACACCAGAAAACCCTCAAGCCCATCTGGTACTGACAATATAGGAGCGGACAAAAGTCTATCTTTCAATGTTTGGAAGCTTTTCTCACATTCATCGGTCCATACAAACTTCATTTTCTTTTGAGTCAATTTTGTCATAGTAGAAGCAATGGAAGAGAACCCATTCACAAACCTTCTATAGTAACCCGCAAGGCCCAAAATACTCCTAATATTCAACGGGGTCAATGGCCTAGGCCAATTCCTTATCACATCAGTCTTCTTAGGATCCACTTTAATGCCATCCACCAACACCACATGGCCCAAGAATGCAACCTCCCCCAACCGAAACTCTCACTTGTGATTTTTAGCATATATCTCTCCTCCCTCAATCTTTGCAACAAAACACTCAAATGGCCGATATAGTCTTCCCTATTTTGCGAATAAATGAAAATATAATCAATGACAACCACAACAAATGAATCAAGGTAGGGTTTGAAGACCCTATTCATTCGGTCCATGTACATGGTCAGTGCATTAGTCAATCAGAAGGATATCACCACAAATTCATAGTGCCCATATCTAGTCTAGAAGGTCGTCTTGGGAATATCACACTCCCTCACCCTCACTTGATGGTACCTTGTCCGAAGATCAATCTTAGAGAAAAAGCTAGCCCCTTGTAATTGTTTAAACAAGTCATCAATTCTTGGAAGAGGACATTTGTTCTTTGTAGTGACCTTATTGAGTTGCTTGTAGTCAATGTACATCCTAAGTGACCCATCTTTCTTCTTCACAAACAACACTGGAGCGCCCCAAGGGGATTGTCTAGGTCTAATAAATCCCTTTTCCAACAAATATTTCAATTGTTCCTTGAACTCCTTCAACTCCGCCGAAGCCATACGGTAAAGGGGAATAAAGATAGGTTGAGTGTCGAGAAGAAGATCTTCGCCAAACTCTATCTTCGTTTTGGGAGGGACACACCAGGGAGGTCATCTGGGAAGACATAAAGGAACTTACTTACAACCAGAACTGACTTAATGGAAGGGACTTTAGATTTCATATATTGAACCCTCACAAGATGATACAAGCCCCCCTCAGAAATCAATGTTTGCGATTCAATGCATGAGATGAACTTACCCCTTACTACCACATCATGATTTTCCCATTCAAGGACGGTTCATTTGGGAATTGACCCTACGAGTTCTAATATCAATAAAAGAATAGTAGGCATGCAACCAATCCATCCTAAGAATAACATCAAAATCAATTATATCTAATTCAACAAGATCACAATATAGGATTTTATACAAGATGCAAATCGGACAATTTCTATACACCCTCCTAGATACAATAGATGCACCAATAGGAGAAGACACTTCATATAACTCATGCAATAACTTTGATATGGAATCGTTTAGCAACAAAGGAGGTAAGAAAGGAAAGGGTTGCACCTGGATCAATTAAAGCATATACATCAAGATCAAAGATTTTCAACATATCGGTAACAACATTGGGGACCTCACCAACCCCTTACCTCCCATGTAGAGGATAAAACCGGTTTTGCCTTGGGGAAACACCTTGGGGACAACCTCTACCTAATGGAACCATATTTCCAACTCAAACCTATACACGATTTCTCGGACAATCTACTTTCTTGTGACCAATCTCCCTACAACCATAACATGCACTAGTACCCTTAAAACATGGGCCATTATGACTTTTCCCACATCTAGGACACACATCATAAGGAGCCACACAACCATTACCTTGAGGTATAGGGAAGTCATTAGAAAACTCGCTATTTGTTGCATGAGGAGCCCTTTGGCCTTGTGGAAGTCAAACACTCTTGTAGCACTTGCCCTCAAAACGAGGGCTTTTGGCCTCACGACCCCTTCTTTTTCTCAACTTCACTTCTTCCATTTGCTTGGCATATGTCATCAATCGAGACAAGTCCATGTCATCAATAAGCAAGGTAGACTGACATTCTTCACTCACCAAGTTGGAAACCCCCATAACAAACTTATTCATCCTTGACCTAGAGTCGGCTACCAAGTGAGAAGCATACTTTGAAAGTTGATTAAATTTGAGAGCATACTCTCTCACACTCATACAACCTTGTTTCAAGTTCATCAACTCAACTAACTTTGCTTTCCTAAGCTCAAAAAGGAAGAATCGATTAAGGAAAGACAATTTGAATTCCTCCCAAAGCACAACATAGCCATTACCTCTCTCACCCTTCTATTGATCATACCAAATTTGGGATACCCCGTTGAGTTGGTATGCTGCCAACTCTGCTTTTTTATTTGGCCCAACATCTATGGTTGACAAGATTTTGTAGACCTCATCGACGAACTCTGGTGGTTCTTCATCCACCTTTGATCCATGGAATGCCGAAAGATTCATCCTCATAAAATCTCTTACCCTAGCTCCTGGGATAGAAGCATGAGGGGTTTAGGCCTCTTGTTGGACTTAGTTGGCCACCACTTGGGCAAGCATAGTAAGAGCATCCCGGAGGTCACCATTGGTAGGTTGCTCCTAGGGAATTTGGCTCATCTTCCTCTAGTGTTTGGCATGATCTAGCATAGAAAAGAAAAATCCTTGGGGGGGGGATTAAACTTATCACAGCTCTATAGCACGACTTAAAACAAGAGGAAGGGAAACATCTCCTGAAATGACTTATAGCCTCCTACTCGTAGTCATGGCGTGCTTTAGAACTTTGAATAGGACTCTAAGAGACGTGGTGTGCTGGACACTGAGGATCTATCAACCTAGTGCTCAGATACCAAGTTTATCACAACCCAAGCCTAGAACTTAGACGTGACACGGCGAATGGGGAACCCGAAGGAACCCCAAACAAGCCTCTTAACTTTTCATTACACATCCTTGGTCGCGGAAACATATACATATAGATTAAGAATAGGGATAATGGGGTAAGGGAAAAGCTTGCATAAACCTCATACTCAAGAGACAAGAGTCAAGACTCATATACAAATACACAATATGTCCAAGAAGCACCTCTAATATATAGATAGAGCAGGGGCCAAGAAAAAGCTACCGGGCTCACCCTCATAGTCAATAGAACATAAGAAGGTGTCTCAATACAAATCAAGAGAAAGAACATAAACCAAGTTCCCCGAAGTGGAGGGCTCACCAAAAAGCTTGGAATAACACCGTCTAACCACGTGGAAGTGGAGGATGATCAACTTAAGCACTGGTCCCTACATGGTGATATCATATAGGCAAGAGTATACGTTAGTACGTTTGAATGTACTAAGTATGTGGGATGCAATGCAACAAGAGATTGACTTCATGATCAATATGCATAATAATAGGCAATAGGCATAATATAGTAATATGACATGTACGATCAATGCTTAAGTAAAACATTCTTAAGTAACCCATGCTCATATAAGGTATCGTATGTGAAGCATAGACCAAGATAGATTTCCAAAGTATAAACCCCTTGGGGTTAGTGATGATGCCGACCTATCACTTAGGTGGATGAGCATTAACCCTCATCTCAGTTGGTGATAATGCCGCCCCATAACCTAGGTGGATGAGTACGAACACTCATCTCAGTTGATGAGTATAAACCCTATCTCGGTTAGTAATGATGTCGCCCAATCACTAGGTGGAGAAGTATTAACCCTTCCCTCGATTATCCGGGCTCTTGTCTCTCCTGATTGGTCATGGTCTAATGCAACAATTTAAATGGAACTCATCATTTGCATAAGCTCACTTCATCATAATAACATTAATCATATCATATACATAAGCTCTTTGCATTATTATAACGTCATTCACATCATAACTCATGCTTTGGACCTTCAATTCCTCAAGAAACCCTAGCAGGACATTTTATCAAACACTGGGGGGGTGTATTGGGGGTAAAAGACCATGGAATTTAGAGATGAAATCATACAAGAAAATCTGTTGTAAAACCATCAATCAACACCTTGCAACATCCCCAAGACATTCACATCAAAACCCCACGTCAAATCCATCGTTAGATCCACGATTTAGAGCTCAAAACATGCTAAAACAATCATACTTTTATGAGCCAAAATCACTATGAAGTAAATTCCTTAATACACAAGATCCACATGTAAAATCAACTTTAAATTATGCAATATTAGTAAAAAGGAGGCTTAGGAACCATGGATCAAAGGACTCAATTATTCAACCCCACATACCTTTGGTTTGCGAAGTCTTTGGTGAAGGTTGAAGATGGAGGCTTGAAGCTTGAAGGGAATCCTTAAATCTGCATGATGGTTTTGAGTCTTGAAATTTGAAGTGTAAATATGAAAAAATATTTTGGGGAGTATTTGGAAATGTTTAGGATGATATAAGGGTGAAATTTGACTAAGTACAGAATAAAACACGTTTGGGAAACTTGGGACCAACATTTAGAATATTTTAGACTGCAGAAAAAATACTGCCAGGGAAAAAACACATCTCCACGTCTCGGAGAGGAATTTATACTAAAGAGCGCCCAAGGCGTAAATAGCTCACTGGAAATCGTCCCTTAAAATTTATAATTTCTATTTTTTCTCTCTTAAATCGAGGTTAGACTCTTTCTCACCTAATTTTGACCCCCTGAGTATAAATATGAAGTCGAATTTTTGAAATAATGAATGGATTTTTATATATATGGAAATCAAAATTTTAGGCATTGCGACGCACATTTTTGGGCACTTTGTTTTGGGGTTGTTTCAATTTCTCCCCTTTGGAAACATTCATCCCCGAATATAAAAAAAGACGTACAAGACAAGATTGATCATGAACAAATCAGCCCAAATAAGAATGCAACATAACATGTAAAACACCATTTTCAAAATCTCAACATGAGTGTAAAATCGTCATGAGTTTACCAACTTAACATGAATGCATATGAATGCCTAGGGGCTGAAATGTAAGACTTGAAGTCATACATGGGACTTAGGATTAGTAAGTTAGACTTGAGTGGAGTGGAAAAGATAAGTATACTGCTCTTGCATGTCCGCTTTGGCCTCCCAAGTAGCACTTTCGACTTGTTGATTCCTCCAAAGGACCTTAATGGATGCCACTTCTTTGTTCCTCAATCTCTTCACTTGCCTAGTGAAGATTTGAACCGGAACCTCCTAATAATTCAAGTTATCCTCAATGACACCCACATCATCAAGAGGGACTAGCATTAGGATCACCAACACATTTTCTCAACATAGAGAGACGGAACACTGGATGAGCCAAATTCATTTCATTAGGCAATTCAATTCATAAGCTACCTTGCCAACCTTTTTAATCACCTCATAAGGACCAACATACCTTGGACTCAACGTCCCCTTTTTACCAAAATGGACTACACATTTCATTGGAAAAACTTTCAAGTAAACCCAATCACCCACTTGGAATTCTAGGTCTTTCTTCTCACACCGGCATAGGATATTTGATGACTTTTGGGCTGTCCTCAACCTTTCCCTAATCATCTTAAACTTCTCAATAACCTCTATAACCAGATTCGGCCCCAATAAAGCCACCTATCCAAACTCAAATCAACCCACTGGTGATCTACAGTGTCTCCCATGAAGAGCCTCAAAAGGAGCCATACCGATGCTAGAGTGATAGCTATTGTTGTTGGCAATCTCAATCAATGGAAAATGGTCATCCCAACTACCTTTAAGCTCCAAGACACAAGCCCTAAGCATGTTCTCAAGTGTTTGAATTGTCCTTTCAGCGCCATCCGTTTGTGGGTGGAAGGTCGTACTATGGTGACCTTTGGTACGAAAACCACTTTGAAATGACCTCCAAAAGTATGAAGTGAATTATACACCATGGTACGATATGATAGATAAAGGAACCCCATGTAACCTTACTAACTCATGGATGTACAACCTTGCATACTCTTCATCCCCATATGTAGTCTTGACTAGTAGAAAGTAAGCCGACTTCGTCATCCTATCTACCACCACGCATATGGAATCAAAACCCTCCCTAGTCTTGGGCAACAAAACTACAAAATCCATGTTAATCACTTCCCACTTCCAAGTAGGAATCTCTATGTCTTGAGCCGGCCTTTGATGTTCGGCTTTGACTTGTAAAAAACTCTGGCAACTAGAAACAAATTGGGCAATGTCCCTTTTTTTGCCTCCCCACCAGAACACATCCCTCAAGTCTCTATACATATTGGTGGAACCGGGATGGATAGAATAAGAAAAGTTATGGGCCTTATCAAGAATTCTCTCCTCAAACCATCAACGTATGGCACACACAACCTACCATGGTATCTAGGGGCCCCATCTTCCCTTTGGGAGAAAACTTCTATTTTTCCCTATTTCACTAAGGCCTTTAATTCAAGCAAGGAGGAGTCTAGATCTTGATTTCCTATCACCTCATCAACCAAAGAAGATTTAGCACTATTATCAATAACAATATCACTACCCACATCTTCCAACCTCAACCCCAATGCAGCCAATCTATGCACTTCCCTAGCCATCTCCTAACACCACCATCTGCATGAGTTAGGCTACCCATGGGAAGCCAACTCAAAGAATCCTTCACAACATTTTCCTTGCCCGAATGGTAATGCACATTCATGTCATAGTCCTTAGGAGTTCTAGCCACCTTCTTTGTCTCAAGTTAAGATCTTTTTGTGAAGACATATTGAAGGCTCTTATGATCGAAGAAGACATCTACATGCACAACATACAAATTATATGGCGAAATCTTTAGTGCAAACACAACGACAGCTAATTCAAGATCATGGGTACGGTAGTTCTTTCCATGCACCTTGAGTTGTCTAGAAGCATAGGCTCTGACTTTACCATTTTTCATTAGCACACAAACAAAACCCAGTCTAGATGCATCACAATACACCACAAAACCCTTAAGCCCATTCGGTAATGACAATATAGGAGCGGACACAAGTCTATCTTTCAATATTTGGAAGCTTTTCTAAAATTCATCGGTCCATACAAACTTCACCTTCGTTTGAGTCAATTTTGTCATAGGAGAAGCAATGGAGGAGAATCCATTCACAAACCTCCTATAGTAACCCACAAGGCCCAAGAAACTCCTAATATCCGATGGGGTCGATGGTCTAGGTCAATTCCCAATCATATCGGTCTTCTTAGGATACACTTTAGCGACTTCCCCCAACACCACATGGCTCAAGAATGCAACCTTCCCCAACCAAAACTCAAACTTGTCATATTTAGCATACAATCTCTCCTCCCTCAATCTTTGTAACACAACCCTCAAATGGCCCATATGCTCTTCCCTACTGTGCGAATAGATCAAAATATCATAAATGAAGACCACAATAAAGGAATGAAGGTAGAGTTTGAAGACCCTATTCATTCGGTCCATGAAGATGGCCAGTGCATTAGTTAATCCAAAGGACATCACCACAAATTCATAGTGCCCATATCTAGTCCGGAAGGCCATCTTGGGAATATCACACTCGTTCACCCTCACTTGATGGTACCTAGACCGAAGATCAATCTTAGATAAAAAGCTACCCCTATATAATTGGTGAAACAAGTCATCAATGCTTGGAAGAGAACATATATTCTTTATAGTGACACTATTGACTTGTCGTAGTCAATGCACATCCTAAGTGACCCATCTTTCTTTTTCACAAACAACACTGGTGCCCCCCAAGGGGATTGACTAGGTCTAATAAATCCCTTTTCCAACGAATCTTTCAATTGTTCGTTTAACTCCGTCGGGGCTATATGGTAAGGGGGAACAAAGATAGGTTGAGTGCCAAAACGGAGATCTATTCCAAAATCTATCTCCCTTTCGGGAGGGACACCAGGGATGTCATTTGGGAAGACATCAAGGAACTCATTTACAACTGGAACTGATTCATTTGAAGGGACTTTGGACTCCATATCTTTAACACTCATAAGATGATACTAGCACCCCTTGGAAATCAACCTATGGGCTTTAATGCATGAGATGAACCTACTCCTTAGTACCATATCATGACTTTCCCATTTAAGTACGGGTTCATTTGGGAATTGAAACTTGACCCTACTGGTTCTATAATCAATAGAAGCATACTAGGCCTGCAACTAATCCACCCCAAGAGTAACATCAAAATCAATCATACCTAATTCAACAAGATCAAAAGGTTGGATTTTGTGCACGATGCAAGTCGGACAATTTCTATACACCCTCCTAGAAATAATAGACGCACCAATAGGAGTAGAGAATTCATATGACTCATGCAACAACTCCGACATGGAACTTCTTAGCAACAAAGGGGGTAACAAAGGAAAGGGTGGCACCTAGATAAATCAAAGCATATACATCAAGATCAAAGATTATCAACATATTGGTAACAATATCGGAGACCTCACCAACCCCTTACCTCCCATGTAGAGCATAAAACCGATTGTTCCTTGGGCCACCACCTTGAGGACCACCTATACCTAATGGGACCATATTTGCACCCCGAACCTTGCCGCGGTTATTTGGACAATCTACTTTCTTATAACTAAGATCCGCACAGCTATAACATGCACTAGTACCCTTTAAACACGAGCCATTATGACTCTTCCCACTTCTAGGACACACATCATTAGGAGTCACACTACTATTACCTTGAGGTCTAGGGAAGTCATTATAAAACTCCCTATTTATCGCATGAGGAGGACTTTGGCCTTGTGGAAGTCTAACACCCTTGTGGAACTTGCCCTCAAAATAGGCGCTTTGGCCTCATGTCCCTTTTTCTTCTCATATTCTCTTCTTCAATTTGCTTGACATATGTCATCAACCGAGAAAAGTCCATGTTACCAATAAGCAAGGTAGACCGGCATTCTTCACTCACCAAGTTGGAACCCCCCATGACAAACTTATTCATCCTTGACCTAGAGTCAACCACCAAGTGAGGAGCATACTTTGAAAGTTGATTAAATTTGAGGGCGTATTCCCTAACACTCATACCACCTAATTTCAAGTTTATCAACTCAACTAACTTTGCTTCCCTAAGGTCAAAAGGGGAAAAACGATTAAGGAAGTACAATTTGAATTCCTCCGAAAGCACCACATGGCCATTACCTTTCTCACCCTTCCATTGATCATACCAATTTAGAGCTATCCCTTTAAGTTAGTAAGCCCCAACTCCGCCTTCTTATTTAGCCCAACACCCATGATAGACAAGATTTTGTAGACCCCATCAACGAACTCTTGTGGATCTTTATCCATCTTTGACCCATAGAAAGCTGAAGGATTCATCCTCATGAAATCTCTTACCCTAAATCAAAGGGTAGTAGCATGAGGGCTTTGGGCCCCTTGTTGGACTTGGTTGGCCATCACTTGGGCAAGCATAGGAAGAGCATCCTGGAGCTCACCATTGGTGGGTTGCTCCTCGAGAGTTTGGCACATCTTCCTCTAGTGTTTGGCATGATCTAGCATAGCAAAGAACAATCCTTAGAGGGTTTGGGAAACTTATCACAACTCTATAGCACGACTTAGAACATGAAGAAGGGAAAAATTTCCTAAAACGTCTCATAGCCTCCTACTCATAGTCATGGAATGCTTGACAACTATGAATACGACTCTAAGCAATGCGGTGTGTTGGACTCTGAGGATCTATCAACCTAGTGCTCTGATTCCAAGTTTGTCATGACCCAAGCATGGGAATTAGACATGATACACCGAATGGGGAACCCGAAGGAACCCCAAACAAGCCTCTTAACTTGTCATTACACATCCTTCGTCGCGAAGGCATATAAATGACATATAGATTAAGAATAGGGATAATGGGCTAAGGGGAAATCTTGAATTAACCTCATAATCAAGAAACAAGAGTCAAGGCTCATACATAAATACACAACATGTCCAACAAGCACCTCTACTATAGATAGAGCGGGGGCCAAGACAAAGTTACCGGACTTACCTTCATAGTCAATTGAACATAAGAAAGTGTCTCAATACAAATCAAGAGAAAGAACATAAACCAAGGTCCAGTAGTGGAGGGCTCACTAACAAGCTTGGAATAGCACCGTCTAACCACATGGAGTAGGAGGATGATCAATTTGAGCACCGGTCCCTACATGGTGATATCATGTAGGCAAGAGTATGCGTTAGTACATTTGAATGTACTAAGTATGTGGGATACAATGCAACAAGAGATAGGCTACATGATGAACATGCATAAGAATAGGCAATAACCATAATATAGCAATATGACACATACAATCAATGAATAAGTAAAGCATGCTTAAATAACTCATGCTCATATAAGGTATCATATGTGAAGAATAGACCAAGCTATATTTCCAAGGTATAAACCCCTTGGGGTTAGTGATGATGCCGCCCCATCACTTAGGTGGATGAGTACTAACCCTCATCTCAGTTGGTGATAATGCTGCCCTACCACCTAGATCGAAGAGTAGGAACCCTCATCTCATTTAGTGATGATTCCTCCTTATCACTAGGTGGAGAAGTACTAACCCTTCCCTCGGTTATCCAGGCTCTTGCCCCTCCAGATCAGGCATGGTCTAATGCAACACTTTATATAGAGTTCATCATATGCATAAGATCACTTCATCATTATAATATCAATCATGTTATAAACATAAGCTCTTTTTTGGGTTTGTTTCAACAAGGGTCTTTTACGGCCCGTGGAATATTCCACAAGTTGTTATTGCCCCTCTTATAAAATTCCATAATCCTGAATTTTTTGAGAAACATTAGATGAGACCTTCTATGAGTCATAGAATATTTTACAGCTCGTAGATAGGTCTCGTGGACCTATGCCTGCAAAAGTCCAGAAACAGAAATAATCTACGACTTGTAGAGCTTCTACAAGTCATACCTAGTCTTGTAGATGCCATTCCAGTAAACAAATATCTTAGAAACTATTTCAACAAGAGCATTGTATGGCTCATAATTTTCACTATGGTCTATAGAAGTGCTTTCGTAGACCTTCTGTATTCAAGTCTGATATATTTTTGTATTTTGTTTCTTGACCTATGGGGCTAACCATGTTGCCTAAATGTGTATATTTCAAGTACAATGGACCCAAAGATGAGATGCAAGGATATTAGAGATGTGCAAAAAAGGCTCAGAGATAAGACCTCGGAGGAGGAGGAGACCCCGCGGTTAGTGGATCACTCGAGGAGCTCAGCGTCCGACCTGACCCGAATGCAGATAGACCACAAACACAGGCTGCCACCAGACTTAGACAGACCCAGTATCAAGCCATTTTTGTTCGCACTTCCCAGTCTAATGAGGGAGGCATCAACAATAGAAGTTTTATCCATATGACTCCATCCAGAGAGGAGTCAGACTCAGAGTCAGGATCCGACGATAAGTCTGAGATAGAGTCCTTTGCCACACCACCACCTACATCACCAGTCGGTGGTGTGTTGTGGGCATACGGGACATCTATACAGTGGGCATGTAGATCAATCAGTAAGGCAACGATCATCTCCTTTGGATTAGACAGTGTCCTTGGTCTCTAGGACACAATCAACAGATACGGGCTGTAGTGGCTAACCAAACCACTAGGGAGTTACTCCTTGACCATGGTACGAGAGTTCTATATATGTATGTATCTACAGTTCTCAGCACTCTTCACAAGGGGAAGAAGCCCCTCGCTCAGCCTAGACTAGCGCAGAACAAAGTGAGGGGCTGACAGGTGGACATCTCAAGGACCACCAACCACTGCATATTGTTCGATCCCGAGTTTCCAGCCCCCAGATTCACTGCAGACTTGGACCACTTAGTGAAGTATACAAGGGACTTAAGTCTAATGAAAGACCTGAGCCGCTGAGCCGGCTTAATGAGATATGTGGTAGGTTGGATTACTGAGCAAGGCTCGGAGCCTGCATGGGTAGCCACTCATTCAGAGCCTATTGTGAACGCTTATCTCATTTTTCTTGTCAAATTTTGGTGGGAATTTGTGAGGTTATAGATCCAACCAACGCTTGCAGATAGCATATTGATATTAGAGCATACAGTTTTAGTTTCCAGCATGTTAGCTGGCTATGAGATAGATTAGGCTAGCATCATCATAGAGCAGATTCATGAGGCGGCCCTAAATAGGTCTACCTCTATCTCCTTCCCATGCTTGATCTATTGGCTTTGTATAAAGTCAGGGGGTAGAGATTCTACATAAGCTGGACTCATCGATCTAGGTTCAACATACTTTTGATGCTAGCCTGATTAAGGGTGAGGAGAACCCCATGGCACTCGGGCAAGCACCGCGCTAGCTAGCTCTCATACCAGAGATGTTCGTCGCAGAGCCACCTCCTGAGGTTCCATCCACCACCACCATTGCTGCTACTACATAGGAGAGGCCCCCATAGATAGACATAAATGTGGAGAGGGGGTCCACTACTACTACTCCTACACTAGAGGCTGCTCTGATACATATAATACCTGTAGACATGGTCTATGTGTCCGAGACATCTATTTAGGCCATGGTGCAACACCTAGTCCACATTGAGTCTAAATTGACTAAGTTAGTTTAGCAGATCAAGCCTTGGGTCCGCCAGGCGATTATGGATTTTGAGAGACACATGCAGGCATACAAGGTCACTACAATTTGGGACCAACTTTTAGCTGTGGATGCCCGTATTTATGTCTTCAAGTTGAGAGTCCAACAGGACTTGAGTATAACACAACTAGTGGATATGACTGCCATACAAATGGAGATCCAATAACTCGGGGCTGATATGACAACAACCCAGAACACACCGGTGGTATTCCCACAAACTACACCCCTGGTGTTGATGGTGGACTAATTTACTCTTGAGGAGCTTTCAAAGCCTTTCCACAAGAAGAGGCCCCACACTAATGATAATCCAGATATAGTGTAATTACATACGGGGATGATAGAGTAGGGGAAGCTAGATCTTGTCTTGAGGTAGTCGAGACAAGAGGAGGAGAGATGACAGGATCGTGAGCTCGAGAAGGTGAGACGTGTTGGCCCTTCTATTCAAGGTGCTACTACTGAGGAGGCCACCATGTATATTGAGGGTTGCCAGACTCAGCCACACACTAGCGCTTAGGTGCCTAGGTATGCTCTTTTTGACCCAATGCTTTATTTTCTATTTTTTTGTGCATTGATGATAATGCACCTCTTCTTTGATGGGGTTTGGGTAGTTATAGGCCTCAGTACAGTCTGAGTAGCCTTGGCCTATTACTACCCCAAATTTTGAATGATAGGCGTTTTCTTTCCTATTTTTTCCCCATAGATATTTAATTTCTATTGAACTGACATGTTTAGGATGTTTAAGTAGTATTAGTAGTATATAATACTGATATCTGTGGCGTATTTGTGGTTTTGTGCCCTTTTGTGAAAAATGATACCTACCAAATTTTTGATAACTTAGTCTAGATAGTAACCATGCATGTTCAATTGTGTTGATATTGCTTGTTTTGATAAGTCAGGATAAAATTGAGATGAAAAGCATGATCTGAGAGTCTTTGTTGATAGTGTAATTAGTGCCATGTGAGTGTGATCTTGATTTTTCTAAATTCATGTATTATTCATTGATTCAAAACTTGCCTTGTTACTCTGATTAACACTTTAGGTTAGTTGGTTAGGAAAGGTTCTTACGCCATTTTTTTATAAAAGTCCACTTAGCCTAAAATGACCAACCAAATATGTGAAAATAAATTCCTTGACCCTAATATTTGAGCCTGACATATACCTTCTCTTTGTAAAGCCCTAAGTGACCTAGCCTTGTTAGGTACAAAATCCTGAAATTGGCCCTGGTCCTTCTTTGAACACTGTGTACTTTGACAAAGGGAAAAAGCCTAAGTTGAGGGTGGCTACCAAAGTGGCCTTGGTTCCGACGTTGGTTAGTATGCACCTTAACTTAGGCCAAAAGCCTAGGTTGAGGGTGGCTGATGTAAGGGTAAAACGGAAAATGAGAGGGAAAGTTAGTGATACATGGAAAAGAAGAAAAAAATGTACACTGGGTGCAAGAAAAAATAGTGATGCCTTAGTTATTAACCACAAAGAAAAACGAAATGTAAATACAAGCAAAAAGTTGAAAAATGAAAAGAAAGGACCCAGAAAAGTTTTAAATATGTGAAAGGGAGAATGGAATGAAAAGTAATAGTGTTGGTAGGGCAAAACTGTAGAAAAAGGAAGTGTCAAGGCGGGCCTTTATTCACTATATTCCCAAAACATCATACCAAAACTCCCTAAGCCTATGTTACAACCCTATAAAGTCCTAAAGTGATCCTAGTCCAAGTAGTCAAAGGTCTTAGTCAGATCTATAGGGGAAAACCTACGGTATCGAGTGTGATATTTGAATGCCTTTTGTGAGAGTAAGTGGTCTTGCATAGTCCCAAGGTTATACCTAAAAACATCATTGTGAGTGAGTTATGGGACTTATTTCTGTGAGGGCACTTGCATTGCATTGTCAACATTTGACTCATTCAGTGATTGTGGCTTGTTGATGGTTACCTTATTTGTCATAGTTGATTACATTAATATATGTTGGTTTATTGGATAGCTATCTGATTGTGTTTTGAAAAGTTATGTGGGTATCTATGCTTAAGTTTGATGAGATGTATGCCATTAGATCGAGGTTTGTGTGTTACTGTGCTGCTTATATAGATCGAGTTCATCGCTTGAGGACAAGCAACAATTTTAAGTTGAGAGTATTGATGTGCTGTCAAAATATAGCATTTCTGATGCTTAAAACTTGGAATCTTTTGTGTTTTCAATGTGATTTAGTAGATTTGATATGATTTATGTTTGTTTTGTAGGATTTTAGGGTTGGCACAATTCTTGGGAAAAATGTACAGAAGTTGCTGAAGTAGAAGATCCACGAGATCTTTTACGGGATGTAGAGTATTCTATGAGCCGTAAAGGAGATTTTGTATGCAATCCCAACAAAGGGTGCATTTCTGAAGTTGATTCTACGAATATGCAGATAAGCCATGGAAGACTTTACAAGTCGTAGACTCAGTCCCATATCTTGAGGATTAAAAGATGGGGACTTTCTAAAATTCGATCAAATGAAACCCCTTACGGGCCATAGAACATTTTACGAGGCAAAGAGGGGTGTCGTAGAAGAGAAGTCCAAAATTGAAGAAACAATTCACGAAAGCTCGACTACGAGCCATAAACTGGTATACGGCCCATAGAGTACTTCGTAGAGCCTGCCGACCCAGTTGTCCTATTTCATATTGACTTTGTGTTTTAAACACTATAAATAGGTTTTTTTTTAGGTTATTTTTCATATAGAATGAAGGGAGAACAAAAAAGAAACATTAGAGAGCTTGAGAAACACTTGTAAACTTTAATTTTCGTTTTCTAATTTCAATCTTGTTATTCTCATTGAAGAGCTGGATTTTCCTATGCTTAATTCTCTTGTGTAAGTGCTCAATTATTTTATTTAAATTTATAAGCCTTGCATTTACAATGATCATGAGTAGCTAAATCCACAACTAGAGTTGTTGGAACCATGAAGAACTAACGAGGTATAATCGGATAATTCATACTTCTTGAAAAGTGTGCATACATGTATTTATTAATTCTCTTCATATGGAATGCTTTTTGGTGGTGGGTAATATTAGAACTCGCCTAGTGCTACTGACTAGATCATGGTGGTAGTGAATAGAAAAAAATATTAATTAAAAGGAGTTGATTGATGTTTCTCGTCTAATCAACCAAACTGGGCCGAGAGGAGGTTGGACTGAGACAATAGGTAAGGGTTAGTAATGTCACACTGCAGGGATGGACCAAATCACGTAATAAACTTTGCCTCTCACCTGGGCCAAAGGGTTTGGTGAACTAAACTTACTGTTCTACACGCTATACACTATAAAAGAATTCGATTATATGGTAATACTGTTTAGGGAATCATGTCTTATTTTACTAGTTATTATAACCCCCTCCCCAAAATGGAGATATGTTGGTTAATAAACCCGAATTGCAATCGAATTCTTCTAAGTTTACCTTATTCCCTGTGGGATTTGACCCTAACCTTGTTTAGGTTATATATCTTGATAATATCACTATAGCCTAAAAAAGGAGGTGTAGCTTGGGCTACATCCTCCTCCTCTACATTTGAACCATAAAAGTCGAGAAGGTTTTCCTAGAGAAATCCTTTACCATTGAAGATGGGGTTGAAGCATTCGAAACATTAGCACCTTGGTTGAATTGATTGGATAATATATGTGCCATCATGGTGAAAGTAGCCCTGAAATCATCCCAAGAAACATTCTCTTGTTATTGTACGACAGGGGACTGATCATCGGTATCATCCCTTGGAAAGGTTCTGTTCTTGGTGGAATTTTCTAGAAATGGCAAAAAAGGCATCGTTAGTTAGAGAAATAACCTTAGATACTTCTATTGGCACGATATAAATCATACTGAAGTAAAATATTTCCTAAAATGCATCATGGCCTTCGACTCATAGATGTGGCGTGCTTCACATGCATGAATAAGACTTTATTTGATGTGGTGTGTTAGATTTTCGAGGACCATTTATATATCTAGTGCTCTGATACCAAGTTTGTTATGACCCAAGCTTAGGGGCCTAGACATGATATGGCGAATGGGAAACCTGAAGCCGATCCAAACAAGCCTCATGCTAAGAGAATGAGGGCTTATGACTCATGCTATAGGGATGAAAAAGGAACGAGATGTCCATGAATTTAGAAAGCAAGTACTAAGGGGAGGTTAAGTATGACTCAAAGTATGGGAAATAATGGAATTAGGACTTTCATCATCTTCTATCAACATTACATAACATCAAACAACATCACATAGAGGATAGGGTCTGAAAGATAAGTCTCTATAAAAGCTTAAACATAGAATAGTGGGTACATAACATAGCATAGTGTGGTATCCAATAACACCTCTAAGTATGAATAAGATTGGGACAACACATATCCAAGACTCACCCTCAAGTATTAAGTAAATGAAATGAAGTAAAGTCTCAACATAAGCAAGATAATAGTAGGATATTATCCCTGAACTAAAGGACTCACCACAAGAATAATCTTCACAAATCCAATCTAGCCACTTGAAGGATATTGTAAAACCCCACACCTTACAGTACTAGTACAATGCAAATAAAACATGATGGGGTTTAGTTAAGTTAGTGCCAAATTTGTAAAAGTGATTCAATCTCGTGTTAATGAGCTATATGTGCGTCTAATGCTTAAGAGGATCGAGTGCATATTTGTTTTGTATCAAATTAAGGAGATTACAGCCTTAAATAAAGTAAGAGAATTGAGGTGCTTGCAGGACTAAAGAACCTAACAGGTGAGTCACCTACTTGCTTAGCTTAAATTGCTAACTAAATGGAGATGAGGCCCGATGTCGAATTTGTCCAAGTTCAATTATGTATAAAGTCCGTATTACAGATGTAACTTTAGCCCATGTTTTAGCATCATAAATGTACTATATTTTTAGCCTAAGAAGGATATTAAAAAGGTACCAAAGACACCACAACCACTTGGCTATTTAGGCCCAAAACTAAGTAAGAGAAATTAGGAAAATGGGAATCCCAAGACCATCAACTTGGAGACCCATTTAGGCCTAAGTGAAAGGGGCAAGGAGCTGCATCACTAGCTTGGTAATGTAAGGATAAAGTAGCCTTAGTACGTCATCCAAATACCCCTTTATAAAGGGATCAAAAACAGCTCACACAAGTCATTTCTCAAGTTGAACACACAAAAATCAGATTGCTCTCTAAGTTTCCTCTCAACTTTTCTTAACTTTGTAAAGCAGCTAAAAGGAATTTCTAGGTTTCTTAGAGAAGAACTATACCTTGAAGTTAGTGGTAAGTAAGTTTATACATGTGTTTAGTGTGGTTTTCTTATGAAAAACAAGAAGTATATGCTAGTATATTTGTGCTAGAAATTTGAGACAACATGTATTTAGAAATTTGTTGCATACTTGCCTTTTTTTAGTGACTTCTCTATGGTTTGTGGCCTTTATTATGAATAGAAGTTTATGTTCTTAATATGGTTTGAGTTATAAATGTTACCCTAAGGTTGCTGCCCTGATTTTGGTTTCATTTAACCAACGCGTTTTATTGTGCTATTTTAAGTGTAACGTTGATTGAAACTTGTGGACTGTTGGATGGAAGGTCATTGGCTCACGTCCTTCATGACTTATTGAGTGCTGTAATAATACTATTTTAGGTCTATTTGCATGTGTAAATGTTGTTGGAACAGTTTGGTTAGAGTTGGAATAGGTTTGGAATTGTCGACGTCAAAATATAGCGAAGGAAGGTAACGTTACGCTGTCCATTTTTAGGTTGTGTGGAATTGTTATATGTTGTGATTTTTTGGCTATTGCAAGACTGTTATGGCACTAAAATAGGCTTTACATGTTGTGTACATGTGAATGTGTGCTAGAAAATACAATTATAAGTGAAAAGATTGAAGGAATCCGTATGCGTCGCCAATTATAGGCTTGCTGCCCAGGCGTTAGTTTTTGTGATATTGGGCTGCCAAGAAGTGTATCTTTGCTGCTAATACTAGTCTTGTTACCTACTATGTTGTAGATAAGTACTTGGAGGAAGGGAAGGTTATCTCGAGGTATTAACGAGGTCATACAACGAGGTATGTAAGGCTACTTGA
>JAABOM020095916.1:0-27554 GCA_011800125.2 Solanum clarkiae
TCGTATTACTTGGCATGAAATCTAGATTCTTCCTTGGCACATAAAGGCACTTGCCAACTCCGACACAACTATTAACTCTGTCTACTCTCTTGCACATGTTCATATTCTCCCATACATAGTCACCTTCAAATATGCATACATACATGGATACCAAAGTTACATGGGTTCTTTTTGCCAAATAAAGTCCACGAGTTATTTCATCTCATACGCATTTCATTATTTATCTAACACACTCCTTTCATTGTCATATTGTCTTGTATGATTATCTACATATCATATGCTATATCTACAGTGCTACAACTCCAATATTGTAACCACCAAAAGAATCATCTCAAAGGTAATTGAAAGATAAAGTATATTGTTTATTGATGCGTGGTAGCTCGAGGGGTGGAAGAATCACCTAGCTAGAGACGATCCTATCACGGGTGGTAGCCCGAGAGGTTAACGAAGAACCTAGCCAGGGATGATCCCGATACAGTTTATCACTGATTAGCTGGTCATTTGTATTACATGCTATGCACAGATTATACAGTAAAGGTAAAGTAATATAAAGAAGATAAAGTACATGATTCCAAAGTATATCCAAAGGTGGTATTTTATCCTACACTAGTGCATAGTTTCATTTGAGTTGTTACTTGATATACAGTATTTCGTGCCTTACATATTTGGTACATCATCTCGTACTGACGTGCCTTACGGGGGACCTGCATTTCATGCTGCAGGTACAGGTGTTAGTAGATCTCCCTAGTAGGAGTACAAGGTACCCAACTGCTGGTACCAAGCTCCAGGTTGCTTCGGAGCTTTGCATGTCTAGACCTTATATATTTGTATTGTACAGTTAGTTGAGGCGAGGCCTGTCCCGACCCTTATCAGTCACTTTTCCTTATCTAGAGGCTTTGTTGACTATGTAAATTAAAGTGTGGTCCTATCTCATACTTCAAACACCGCGACCCCAACAACCTAGCCATATGCATTTCCTTTTGGCTTGTTATCACTGTTTATTTTCTTAAAGGCATGTCAAATGTAGAAATCCCTTATAATATGTATAGAAAGCGCATAGACACAGGTTGGTTCTCCCGAGCCTCATCGGCAATGGGTGCCAGTCCGCCCTAGTGGGAACTTGGGGCGTGACACAATAGATACTTAGTAACACCCTCAAACAACATACATTAAAACCCTTCATCAAATCTCATAATAGATCTTAGATTCATAGCCCAAACATAGTAAAATGGTCACAATTTATAAACCCCAACATAGTGTGCAGTGAATTTCATAATAAATAAGACCAATGAGTAATTCAACTTTAAATCATGCAATTTTAGGCAAAATGAAGCTTGGGCATCATGGGTGAAAGGAACCCGTGAAAGAAACCCACATACCTTAGCTTTGGGAAATAACTTGATGAAGCTTGGAGATAGATACTTGAAGCTTGGTTGAATTCACTATGATCTGTAGATGGTTTTGGCACTTGAATTTGAGTGAAAAATAAGCCTAAGTGTTTGAGTGAGTATTAGGAATGTCTTGTATGATATGAAGGAAAAATATGGCTAAGTATAGGTATTTTCATGTATAAGAACAATTAGGCTCAAGACTCAAAAGCCTTGGATTGAAAAAAAAAAACTGGTGGCAAAATACACTGAAGCACGTCGCGCCACTGACACGCCTGGACACTGTTTTTCGTCAAACTTGGAAAATCAAAATTGTGAATCATTCATTCTAAAATCGCATTAGACCCATTTCCAACTCAATTTGACCCTCTGATCAAGAATATGAAGTTAGATTTTCAAAATCACGTATGAATTTTGAGATATATGGAAATTACGATTTTAGGCATTTTCGAGACACATTTTCTGACATTTTTGGGATCGTTTCAATTTGTTCAGTATAAGTCAACAAGCGGGACAAATCCATGTTACTAATCAACATAGCAGACCGGCACTCCTCACTCACCAAGTCGGATACACCCATCATGAACTTGTCCATTCTAGACCTTGGGTCGGCAACCAAATGTGGTGCATATTTAGAGAGTTGGTTGAACTTGAGGGCATAATCCCTCACAATCATCGATCCTTGATTTAAATTCATAAACTCCACTATTTTGGCCTCCTTAAGCTCAAGAGGGAAGAATTGGTTGAGGAAAGCCACTTTAAAATCCTCCTATAGAACCACATTGTAGTTCCCCTTCTCCTCCTTCCATTGAGTGTACCATATTTAGGCCACCCCTTGAGTTGATAAGCCGCCAACTCTACCTTTTCTTCCAACCTCACACCCATGATAGCCAAAACTTTGTATACCTCACCAATAAATTCTTGAGGGTCCTCATCCACCTTTGTCCCATTGAACTTCGGTATGTTCATCCTTTTGAAGTCCTTTACCCGAGATGCTAGAGTAGGAGCATAAGGGGCTTGGACCCCTTGGTTGGCTTGATTAGCCATAACATGAGCTAGCAAGGTGAGAGAATCCCAAAGATCTTCATGAGCCAGTTGTTCCTGGGGTGTGCGGGCTCTTCTTCCTCTTGTGTTAGGCATGATCTAGCATGGCAAAGGACAATCGTTAGGGGAAAAACCTTACTTTAACTTCTATAGCATGACATAGAGTAAGAGGAAGGGAAACATTTCCTAAAATGTCTCATAGCCTCTTACTCATAGTTGCGGTGCACAATACTACCATGAATAAGACTCTAATCGACGCGGTGTGTTGGATACCGAGGACCTTAACAACCTAGTACTCTGATACCAAGTTTGTCATGACCCAAGCCTAGGGCCTAGACGTGACGCGGTGAATGGGGAACCGGAAGGGGCCCCAACTAAGCCTCTTAGCTTGTCATTACACATCCTTGGTCGGGGAAGCATTAAAACAACAATAAGAGAGTAGAAATAAGGGACATGGGGCTAAGGGACACCCTTCATATCATAAAATATCATAGAGTCAAGGAGAGTCAAGGCTCATAATATCATTACATAACTTGTTCAATAACTCCTCTAAACATAGAACATAGCGGGGGCCAAGAACAACAACAGGGCTCACCCTCATAATCAAAGCATACAATAAAGAAAAGAGAGTCTATACATAGTATAAATCAATAGAAGTATGTCCTCAATATTGAGGACTAACCTACTTGCTTTGAGAGATATCACACTCGCCACGCGGAGGAGGATGATGATCAAGTGGGGCTTCGGTCCCTACATGGTAACATCATGTAGGCATAGAGTATATGTTAGTATGTTTGAATGTACTAAGTATTTAAGATGCAATGCAAAATAGATAGGCATCATAATCAACATGCATAATTAGGAAATAAATGAACATTTAACAATATGGCATGCATGGATGATACTTGAAGTAAATATGCTTATATATGGAACATATTACATTAGTAGGAATAGACCATCATCATAGACCAAGCAACTTAGTACTTTGAATCTAAGGTAGACCACCCCTTAGTAGTGTTTGAGGAATCAACTCCTCAATTGGTTGATAGACATGACCACCCTCCATCAGAAGCGATTGAGGTATCAACCCCTCAATTGGTTGATGGCTTACCATCCCCATTCGAGATGATTGAGGTATCAACACCTCAATTGGTTGATGGCTTACTACTTCCATCCGAGATAATTGAGGTATCAACCCCCTAATTGGTTGATGGATTACCAACCCTGTCCGAGATGATTGAGGTATCAACCCCTCAATTCGTTGATGGCTTACCACCCCCATCCAAGGTGATTGAGGCAGCAGCCCTCAATTGGCTATGGTCATCTCACAACACAATAGGTACTTCTCATGGAATGAACACATACATAACATCCTTTCATTAACATAAAGTCACTTAACTAATATGCCAAATATTAGGCCTTTAACAACTCAAGATACATTAACCGAACATTTCATCAAACACTTGGTGGGTGTGCCATGCTAATATAAAATCATGTAATTTAAGAGTGAAATCTTGTAAGAAAACTTAATGTTAAACCATCCACCAACACTTGGTAACACCCTCTTGCAACATACATCAAAACCCTTTATCAAATCTCAAGATAGATTTAAGATTCATAGCTCAAAATATGCATAAACAGTCATACTTTCACAAAAAACCAACATTGTTCATAGTCAAATTCATAAGAGAAGACCCATAAGTAAAATCAACTTAGAAACATATGATTTAGGTAAAAGGGGAGCTTGGGCACCATGACTGAAAGGACCCAATGGTTAAAACCTACGTACCTTGACTTTGGAGAATCCTTGATGAAGATTGGAAATGGGACTTGAAGCTTGAGTGAAATCCTTACAATCTGGATGAGTTTTGGGACTTGAAATTTGGTGTGAAATATTAGTCTAAGTATTTGAGAGAGTATTGGGGAATGTCTTGTATGATATGAAGGTATAGTATGACTAAGTATAGGGAATTTCATGCATAGGAAGACATAGGCCCAAGACCCAAAACCCTTGGACCGAACAACAAAATTGGCAACTTTTTAACACTGGTCCGCGCCTCTGCCGTATCGCGCCAGGGGACCAGATCAACACTGGATAAGGAAAATTTTAGATTTTAAAATTGTGATTTGTTTGCTCTAAAATTGGGGTTTGACCCATCTCCCATTTAATTTTCCTCCTGATCAAGAATATGAAGTCAGATTTTCGATATCATGCATGGATTCTGAGATATATGGAAATTACGATTCCGAGCACTTCCGAGGCACATTTTTGGGCACTTTTTGGGTCTTTTCAACTTGCTCTGTAACTCATGTACATAACTTGAGAGTCCTTGTCAAGACATTTTATCAAACACTTGGTGGGTTCATAATGCTTGTTCAAAATCATGCAATTCAAGAGTGAAATAATATGAGAAATCTCAATGTAAATCAACCCAACAACATATAGTAAAACCTTCATGTAGGATACCTTGAAATCTATCATCAAATCTCATAATAGATCATAGTTTCATAACTTAAAATATGCATAATCTCAATAGACCAAAAAATCTATGGTATAAGCTTGAAATAGATAGACATGCATAATCAGTCAACATTTCATAAAATCCCAACATAATTTATAATCATGATTCATAATAAGAGATACCTATAGATTATACAACTTGAAAACATGTTATTTTCACAAAAAGAAAGAATCGGCTCCATGGGTAAAAGGACCCAATGGATGAAACCCACATACATCAAACATGAGTTTTCTTGAGATGAGCTTGAAAAGAACTTAGAACTTGAAGAGAATCCTTGAGTTTTAAAGTTAAGCTTGAAATCCTTGGAATTTGAGTGAGACATTTGGTTAAGTCTTAGAGAGATTTTTGAATGATATAGAATTGAAAAATGGCTAAGTATGTGTGCTTTTACTCATAAGTGGGCATGGGACTATGACCCCAATGCCTTTGGCTGACACAAAAAAAATTAAGGAAAGATCAACACTCGTCTGCACCTGGTCCACAATACGGACCCAATGCGAAGGCATAATTTGTACTGCTCTGCGCCTCTGCGTATCGCGTCCTAAGCGTGGATAGACACTATTTTGCAAAAATTATCAAAAATTATTTTTCGGTACAGGTCCTAAAAAATATGGGTTATACTCATTTCTCATTCAATTTTGCCCCCTGATCAAGAATATGAAGTCAAATTTTTGATATCATGCACGAATTTTGAGATATATGAAGATTATGATTTTGGGCATTTCCAAAGCACAATTAGGGGTGTTTCATGGATGACTTTCTACGATAGGTCCATACGACTCATAAAGTGATTTACGAGTCCTAATCGGGGTCTCATATTCATCTTTTTGAATCTTGGATTTCATTATCATGAACCCACTTTATGAGCCGTAGACTGATTGAAGACTCGTATTGCACTATCGTGACTTCATCTACATGAATTGATCCTTCACTTGAAATCTTCACGAAATCTCTCACGATTCGTAGAGTGACTATGATTCGTATAGAGGTCTCGTATAGCTGAACTTCATAAATCATACTTCACTGGAATTTGTCATGAAACCCTCCATTACGACTTGTAGAATTCTCTATGATCTGTAGAGGCTCTCGTACATCACCAAAAACTAGAAGAGTCTGTAATTTTGCCCCAAAGTCATGAAAACATGGTTTTCTACAAAATTAAACATAAAAACACGTAAAAACCATAAATGTCGCATTAGAAACATACAAAATCCTAAGTTTTAGGTACCAAAGTGTTGTATTTTTGACAGCACATCAACAGCCTTAACTTAAAATTGTTGTTTGTTCTCAAGCGACGACTCAATCTATATAGACAATACAATAATACACAGACCTCAACTCATTAGGAGGCATCACATATAATTCAAACTCAGGTACCCACACAAACTTTTCAAAACAAGATCAGATAGCTATTTTAGCAAAGCAAAACACACTAGTGCATTTGACAACGTAACTATGACAAGCAAGAGAATATCAATAGTCCATAATCATTAAACAAGTCAAATGCTAACAAGGCAATACAAGTGCCTTCACAGAAAGAATTCCCATTTTTGACACATAATGATGATTACAAATTTAGCTTTGGGACTGTGCAAACACACTCGCTCTCACAAAAGATGTTCATGCATAATGACTAATACCATAGGCTTCCCCTATACTGATGACTCAGATTTTCAACAAACTGTACTAGATCATATAGGGCTTTCTAAGCTTGTAACATATGCTCAGGGGGATTTGATATGACATTTTTGGAAAAATAGTGACTAAAAGCCATACTTGAACTACACTTTTCATCTCTTTCACCTTAGTAACTCTAATATTTTCACCTTATTCTCCCTTTTTCCACATTCAAGCTTTTTCGGGTATTTTCTTTTCATTTTGCAGCTTTTGCCTCATTTTTGTGTAATGACCTAAGCCTAGGGCCTAGACATGACACGGCGAATGGAAAGTTCAAAGACAACCCAAACAAGCCTCTTAACATATCTTATACACAGCTTCGGTTGCGGAAATGAAAATAAACATCAACAAGAGACAAGTATAAAAATGGAAGCGGGACTAAGGGAAGTCTTTCATAAACATAAAAATACAAGAAGAGTTAAGCTTAAAGGCATGTAAAAACTTAGCATCCAACAACACCTCTACTATAGAATAGAGTAGGGGCCAAGACACTTCCCGGGCTCACCCTTATAATAACAAGTATTCAACATTAAAGAAGTATCAACATAGTATGAATGATAGTAGATGTAGTCCTTGGAATTGGGGACTCACCAAAGCTTTCTTCAAAGTACCGAACTAGCCATGTGGAGGAATATGATCAAAAGGAGCTCAGTCCCTACATGGTAATATAATGTAAGCATAGAGTATGCATTAGTACTTGAAACATATTAAGTATGTGGGGTGCAATGCATCAAATACATGAGCCATAATATTCAAAATGCATAATCATAATAAATGAATATATAATCTCAATATGACATACATGATCAATGCTTGTAATAATCATGCTCATAAAACATGCAACTTGCATAATATATCATACATATATGGGAAGAGACCTCAACTGACATAGACCAAGCATCTACAACTTGGAATCCAAGGCATGACACCCCCTCGGTACAGGTGATTGGGCATCACACCCTCGGCGAAGTGTAGTCTAATTGTCATGGCAAACCAAAATGATAATATGAACTTGATGGATCCACTAGTATAGAAAGGGTAAATATATAGTCCTATGGTAGCACATAGTCTAGAGACTAAAGTCTTTATATAAGGACCCCTTGAGTAGAGACCCCATCTTAAGCCTCAACAGTGTTAAGTCTAATCCCATAAAATACTTAAAATAATTGTACTTTAATAATAACATGAGTAACTTGTAAGAGACATGATAACATGACATGAGTAGCTCTTCAACATGCTTGTCCTCTACTAGTGAGCCTAACTTGAAAGAGTAGATAATAATCATACATGATCCCTTACTTTGATATGAATGGCTCACAAGAGGTAAAAATCTTGAAATAGGGCTCAACTTGATACTTGTAAAATCATAGATACTTTTCATGAATTCAATACATGCTTGAAAGCCCTTAATCATGATGAAATCACTTGACTTATAAATAATGTAATAGATCATCAACAACTTGAGAATTCTTGTCATGTAATTTTACCAAACACATGGTGGGTTCATGACACTTGTTTAAGACATGCAATTCAAGAGTAAAACAAGATGAGTAAACTCAACGCAACTCAACCCACCAATATTATAGTAAAACCCTCATTTAGGGTATCTTGAAATCCGTCACAAAAGCTCATAATAGTTCATAGTTCCATAGCTCAAATCATGCCTAGTCTCAATAGACAAAACCAATTCATGGAGTAAGCTTGAAATAGATATTCATGGATAATAAATCAATACTTGATAAAATCGCAACATAATTTATATTCATAATTCATAATAAGAGATACCCACAAGTAATACAACTTGAAATCATGCAATTTTTATAAAATGAGAAGGTTGGGCTCCATGATGGAAGGACACATGGATGAAGACCGACATGCCTCAAACTTGAATTTTTCTTGAAATTGAGTTGGGGGAAACTTGAAGCTTGAGATGGGTTCTTGAGTTCCAAATTGATCTTGAAATCCTTGAATTTGAATGAGAGATATGATAAAGTCTTGGAGAGGTTTTAGGGAAGGTTTTGTGAGTTATAAAGTTGAAAAATGGCTAAGTATGGAAGATTTTATGTTTAAACAGGCATGATACTATTAGCCTAATGATCTTGAATGTAATAAGAAACTAAAGAAAATTTTACACTGATTCGCGTCCCTGGCGTAATGTGGACCAAACGTGCCTGACAAATTACACTAGTCTGCGCCCCAGGCACGTCACGGCCTAGGCATGGACAGACACTGGAAATAACAAAATTAGTGAAAATTATTTTTCGTTACGGGTCTTCTAAAATCTGGGTTATATCAATTTCCCACTAAATTTTTCCCCTGATCAAGAATATGAAGTCGTATTTCTAAAATCACGCACATATTTGAGATATATGAAATTACGAGTATAGGGCATTTCGAAACACATGAGGGGTGTTTTAATATCTCCCCTTTAGGAACATTCGTCCCCAAATGTCAAAGAAACATGTGTAAGATAAGTAATTATGAAGATTTCATCCCGGCACTAATGCAACAAATGCACTTGAACATCATTCTCAAAAAGTCCCAACATGAATGTCAAAAATCATCATAAACCTGTTACCATGAACATGTGCAAAAATTATATAAGGGATGAAACTTAAGACTTGAAATCATAAATGAAACTTGCTTTATTACCTTTGGCTTGATTATAGTGGAAGAGATATGGGTATCGGGTTTTCATGTTGGCCTCGACTTCCCATGTGGCACTTTCAACTTGTTGATTCCTCCAAAGGACCTTGACAAATGCTATATCCTTATTTCTCAACCTTTACACTTGTCTATCCAATATCTCCACCGAGACCTCCTCATAGGTCAAGTTATCTTCCACAACACCCACAACCTCTAAGGGGACTATATCACTTGGGTCACCAACATGTCTCCTCAACATAGATACATAGAAGACCAGATGAACCATAGTCATCTCCAATTCATATGCAACCTTACCAACTTTCCTCAAAACTCTATAAGGATCCATAATCCTTAGGATCAATTTCCCTTTCTTGCCAAACTGGACCACATCATTCATGGGTGAGACTTTCAAGTAAACCCATCACCAACCATAAACTCAAGATCTCTTCTTCTCACATTGGAGTAGGACTTTTGTCTACTTTAGGCGGTCTTCAACCTCTCCCTTATCAACCTCACCTTCTCCAAGCTTCCATAACCAAATTCGGGCCTAACAAAGCCATCTCCCCCATATCAAACAAGCTAACTGGGGATCTACAACACCCAACATACAAAGCTTCAAAGGGAGCCATACCAATGCTTGAGTGGTAGCTATTGTTGTCAGCAAACTCAAAAATGGAACATGTTCATCCCAACTACCCTTAAACTCCAAAACACAAGCTCTAAGCATATCCTCAAGAGTTTGGATAGTCCTCTCGGCTTGACCATCCATTTGAGGATGAAAAACCATGCTAAACTTGACATAGGTACCAAGACCCCTTTGGAAGGACATCCAAAAATGAGAAGTGAATTGAGCACCACGATCCGAAATGATAGACAAGGGTACCCCATGCAATCTAACTAACTTATGATTATAAAACTTGGCATAATCTTTGGCACCATAAGTCATTTTGACTGGTAGGAAGTAAGCCAACTTTGTTATTTTATCAACAATAACCCAAATAGAATCAAAATGTGACCTAGTTTTTGGCAACCCAACCATAAAATCCATGTTGATCTCTTCCCACAAAATACAACTTGGCATAATCTTCTTCACCATAACTCATTTTGAATGGGAGGAACTGAGCCAACTTTGTCATTCTATTCATAATAACCTAAATAGAATCAAAGTGTGTCCTAGTCTTTGGCAACCCAACCACAAAATCTATATTGATCTCTTCCCACTTTCAAGTAGGAATTTCTATGTCTTGGGCTAGGCCACCCGGCCTTTGATGTTTGGCTTTCACTTGTTGGCAATTGTGAAAACTGGCTACAAACTTGGCAATATCCCTCTTCATACCACCCATCAATACACCTCCCTCAAGTCTTTGTGGAACCAGGGTGAATATAATAGGATGAATTATGGGCCTCCTTCAAAATCAACTTCCTCATGTCATCAAAATTTGGCACACACTACCTACCTTGGTGCCTAAGGGCACCATCTCCCCCTTGGGAGAAAACCTCCACTTTACCAACCCTCACTAAATCCTTCAACTCTAGCGCGGGGTCAAGGTCTTGTATTAACTTGACTTCCTCAATCAAAGAGGATTTGGAACCATCAACCACTACTACACCATTATTTTCAACTTTCTTCAACCTAACCCCTAACCTGGCCAACCGTTGAACTTCTATAGCCACCTCCATGTTTTCAACCTCAATACAAGCTTGACAACCCATGGACTCTACTTAGAGCATCAGCCATAACATTAGCTTTGTCGGGATGATAATGCACATTCATGTCATAATCCTTAAGATGTTCTAACCACCTCCTTTGTCTCAAGTTATGATTTTTTTGTGTGAAATACATATTGGAGACTCTTGTGGTCGGTAAACACATCAACATGAACCCCATACAAATAGTTACACCAAAATTTCAAAGCAAACACCATGGCCGCCAATTTAAGATCAAGCGTGGGGTAATTTTGTTCATGCACCTTAAGTTGCCTAGAGGAATATGCTATCACCTTGCTCTTTTGCATCAAAATAGACCCCAGACCAATTCTTGAGGCATCACAATAAATCACAAACCCTTCTAACCCTTTCGGTCGAGCCAAGATAGGAGCAGAGATAAGCTTGTCTTTCAAAGTTTGAAAACTCTTTTCTCATTCTTTGGTCTAAAAAATATTGCTTTATTTTGGGTAAACATTTTCATAGGGGAAGCAATAGAAGAGAAACTATTTCACAAACCTCCGATAGTAACCTCTCTGAACCCAAGAGACTCCTAATATCCATCGGAGTCAAGGGCCTAGGTCAATTTCTTATCACCTCCATCTTCTTAGGATCCACCTTAAGACATTACCACAAACTCAAAGTGCCAATACCTAGTCTGAAAAGCCATCTTGGGAATATCACACTCCCTCACTCTCACTTGGTGGTATCCGGACTGAAGATCAATCTTAGAAAAGTGTCTAGCCCCTTGTAATTTGTCAAAAAGGTCATCAGTCATAGTCCCTTGTACTTTATCAAAAAGGTCATCAATCCTTGGTAGAGGGTACTTGTTCTTTATAGTGACTCTATTGAGTTGCTGATAATCAATACAAATTCTAAGGGAGCCATTTTTTTCTTTACAAATAACACCGGTGCACCCCAAGGTGACTTGGTAGGCCTGATAAAATTCTTCTCCAACAAATCCCTCAATTGATCCTTCAACTCCTTCAACTCCGCTGGGGCCATATGGTATGGACGAATGGAAATAGGTTGTGTATCGGGGAGGAGGTTTATACAAAAATCTAATTCCTTTTGGGAGGAACACTAAAAATCTCATTGGAAAATACATCAAGAAGCTCATTAACCATCAAAACCGACTCAATAGGAAGGACTTTAGACTCAATATCCCTAACCCTTACAAGATGATAAATGCAACCCTTAAAAATCAATTATTGGGCTTTAAAACAAGAAATAAATCTACCCTTGACCACCACATTACAACTTTTCCACTCAAGGATGGGCTCATTAGAGAATTGGAAGAAACTTTATAGGTCCTACAATCAATGGAAGCTTGATATGCACGTAACCAATCCATCCTAAGAATAATATCAAAATCCATCATATCAAGTTCAACAAAATCACAAGGCAATACTTTGTGCAATATGGACACGTGACAATCTCTATAGAAATTTTAGCAATGATGGACTCACCAACGGGGGTAGACACTTCATAAGGTTCACACAATAATTCAGGACACATATGAAGCTTATTGGTAACAAAATGAGTAATGAAAGAAAGAGTGGAACCTGGATCTATCAAAGCATACACATTATAATAAAAAACCTTTAACATACCAGTAATAACATTGGACACCTTGTCCACTCCTTGACTTCCTTGGAGAGCATAGAACCTATTTTGCCTTGGAGCACCCCTTTGTTGGCCTCCCTTTGCACTTTGAACCCGTATTGGCATCTTGACCTTGAGGACGACCATCCCTACACTTGTTTTGAGCATGAGGACAATCAATAACCTTGTGACCCATCTCACCACAACCAAAGTAAGCATTATAATTTTTCAAACATGAACAACCATGGTTTCTCCCATACTTTTGAGACTTAGGATAGATTATCCCACCATTGCCACCTTGGAATCTTGGGTTAGACACCCCATCATTAGCAAACCTTTTATTAGGAGCATTGGAGGATCCTTGGGCTTGGAACATGTGGGCTTGATGAAACCGGCTGCCCTTAGAACCTTGGAAGCCACCTTTAAATCGATCCCTCTTGGACTCCCTGCTTGTCCTCTTTCTACGCTTTCCTCCCCTCACGTTGTTCGTCATAGGTCATGAGACGAGACAAATCCATACCACTTACAGGTATTGCAGTATGACACTCTTCATTTACCAAGTTAGACACTCTCGACACAAACTTGTTTATTCTAGCTCTAGGTCAGCAACCAAATGTGCAACATACATGGAAAGCTTGTTGAACTTGACGGCATACTCCCTCACACTCATGGAACTATGCTTGAGGTTCATAAACTCCATCATCTTTGCCTCTCTTAACTCGATAGGGAAGAACCGGTTGAGGAAGGCGGTTTTGAACTCCTCCCAAGGAATGGCACCATTATTTCTCCTCTCCAATTTCCATTGAGTGACCAAATTTGGGCCACACCCTTGAGTTGGTAGGCTGCTAATTCCGCTTTCTCCTCCGAATTGACCCCCTTGACAGATAGCACCTTATACACCTTATCGATGAACACTTGAGGATTCTCTTCCGCGTTGGACCCATGAAACTCTAAAGGATTTATCCTTATAAAGTCCTTGGCCCTTGAGGCTGGAGAAGGGGCATGAGGGGCTTGGGCCCCTTGTTCATTTGGTTGGTCATAGCACAGGCCAACATTGTGATGGCATCCCCGAAACTCATTTTGGGCTAGCTCTCCATCTCTAGGAGCTTGAGGAGTAGGAGGCCGATTGCATCTTGGGTATACGAGCTCTCCTTAGCCTTCCTCTTTGTAGCGATATGATATAGAATATGACAGAGCATTCATTAGGGGAAAAGACTTATCCTTACATCTAAAACACGACATATATCATGAAGAAGTGGAACATTTACTAAAACGCCTCATAGCCTCCTATTCATAGTTGTGGTGCGCTTCATAACCATGAATAAGAATCTAATCGATGCAGTGTGTTGGATTTGCGAGTATGATTAACAATGCAGTGCTCTGATACCAAGCTTGTCATAACCCAAGCCTAGGTCCTAGATGTGACACGACGCATGGGAAGTCCGAAGACAACCCAAACAAGCCTCTTAGCCTATCTTGTACACATCCTAGATTGCGGAAATGAAAATAAACATCAATAAGTGAAAAGTATAAAAAGGAAAGAGGGACTAAGAGAAGTCCTTCATAAACATAAAAACATAAGAAGAATCAAGCTCAAAGGCATATACAAACTTAGCATCCAACAACACCTCAACTTTAGAATGGAGCGGCGGCTCAGACACTTCCCGGGCTCACCCTCATGATAACAAGTATTCAACATAAAAGAAGTCTCAACATAACAAGAATGATAATATATGTTGTCCTCAGAATTGAAGACTCACCAAAGCTTTCTCTAAAGTACCGAACTAGCCACATGGAGTAGGATGATCAAAAGGAGCTCTGGTCCTTACATAGTAATATCATGTAGGAATAAAGTATGTATTAGCACTGGGAATGTACTAAGTATGTGGGGTGCAATGCATCAGAGACATGATCCATGATTATCAAAATGCATAATCATAATCAATGGATATATAATCTCAATATGACATGTATGATCAATGCTTGTAATAAACATGCTTGTCAAACATTCAGATTACATAATATTCATACATATGTGGAAAGAAACGTCAATCGACATAGACCAAGTAGAAACAACTTAGAATCTAAGGCATGACACTCCTCGGTATAGGCGACCGAGCATGACACCCTCCGATGAAGTGTGGTCTACGTTTCAAGGAAAACCAAACATGATAACATGAACTAGATGGATCCACTAGTATAACAAGGGTAAATATATAATCCTATAGTAGCACATAGTTTAGAGACTAGAGACTTTATTTAAGGACCCCTTGAGTCGAGCCTCCATCTTAAGCCTCAATCAGTGCTAAGTCTAATCCCACAGAATGCTTGAAATAATCATACTTTAATAATAACATGAGTAACTTGTAAGAGACATGATAACATGACATATGTAGCTCTTGAACATGCTTGACCTCTACTAATGAGCCTAACTTGAACATGAGAGTAGATAATAATCATACATGATCCTTTGCTTTGAAATGAATGGCCCACAAGAGGTAAAAATCTTGGAATAGGGCTCAACTTGATACTTGTAAAATCATAGATACTTTTCATAAATGCAATACATGCTTGAAAGCCCTTAATCATCATGAAATCACTTGACTTATAAATCATGTAATAGATCATCATCAACTTGAGAATTTTTGTCATATAATTTTATCAAACACATGGTGGGTTCATAATACTTGTTCAAAATATGCAATTAAAGAGTAAAACAAGATGAGTTAACTCAATGCGAATCAATCCACCAATATTGTCGTGAAACCCTCATTTAGGGTATCCTGAAATCCATCACAAAAGCTTATAATAGTTCATAGTTCCATAGCTTAAATCATGCCTAGTCTCAATAGACAAAATCAATTCATGGAGTAAGCTTGAAATAGATATTCATGCATAATAAATCAATACTTGATAAAAACCCAACATAATTTATGTTCAAAATTCATAATAAGAGATACCCATAGGTAATATAACCGAAAATCATGCAATTTTCATATAAAGAGATGGTTGGGCTCTAGGGTAGAAGGACCCATGGATGAAGACCCACATACCTCAAATATGGATTTTTCTTGAAATTAAGTTGGGGGAAACTTGAAGTTTGAGATGGGTTCTTGAGTTCCAAAATTGAGCTTGAAATCCTTGAATTTCAATGAGAGATATGATAAAGTCTTGGAGAGGTTTTAAAGAGGGTTTTGTGAGTTATAAAGTTGAAAAATGATTAAGTATAGAAGATGTCACATTTAAATAGGCATGGGGCTATTACCCCAATGCCCTCGGACGAAAAAAGAAACTAAGAAAATTTTTACACTAGTTCACGCCCCTGGCGCGACGTAGACGGAATGCGCCAGACAAATACAGTAGTCCATGCCTCAGGTGCGTTGCGGCCTGGGCGTGGATAGACACTGGAAATCAAAAAATTAATGAAAATTATTTTTCACTATGAGTTTTCTAAAATCCCAGGTTACACCCATCTCCCACTCAATTTTGCCTCATGATCAATAATATGAAGCCGAATTTTTAAAATTACGCACGATTGTGAGATATATGAAAATTACGATTATAGAGCATTCTGAAGCACATGAGCAGTGTTTCATTTTACACTTCATTTTGCTTTTTACGCTCAATGTAAGACATTTTTTTTCTTTTTCTAACACTCAGTACATGATTTTCTTCTTTTGCTCTTCATTGAAAACTCACTAGCCTATTTTTGTGCTTCTCCTCTACACCAGCCACCCGCAACTTAGGCTTTTAACCTGTATTGAAGAACACAATATCTATTCGCGAAACTAGGGCAACTTTTGGTAGCCACCATCAACTTATGCTTTTTGCCTCATTCAAGGTTCACAATGCTTAAGGACTGACCAGGGCTAATTTCAAGGTTTTTCACTAGACAAGGTTAGGCTAATTGGGTGTTTTTTAAAGAATTGGTACATGCAAGACTCAAATATTTGAAACAAGGGATAAAACTCTATTTAGTTAGTCATTTTTAGGTTAAAGTTGACTAATTTAGCGAACAAAAGCCTAAGATCCCTTCCTAATATATTTAATCTACAATCTAGCTTAGAGTAACAGGGAAAGTTCTGAATTAGTACAAAAGCATAAATCTAGCAAAATAAGCTCACACTCACGTGGCATTTCATGCATTATCAACAAGAGACTCATTGATCATGTTTCATGTCTCAATTACCCTCGCTTATCAGAAAAAATATTGCCAAACACCCAAAAATTCACGATTGCCATTTAACTACTAAGAAAATTTTTTGGTGGGTACTAATTTTCAAAACATAATATAAAAATATGCTATATGCCATAAGTATTAGTACTATATCCTACACATTATCTAAACATCTTAAACATGTCGGTTTAATAGAAATTAAATATACATGAGGAAAACAACACATGCAAGAAATCTTGGGATCAAAATTTTTGGTAGTTTTGGACCATAAGCTACTCAAACTTCACTGAGGCCTATAACTACCCACACCCTATCGAAAAAAATTGTGCTTTGTCCCTATTGCACCAAATCAATCAAAAATAGAATAAGTAGGTGTCAAAAACATACCTCGGCGCCTCAGCGCCATGTTCCACCTTGAGTTGCCTCCCAAGTAGCACCTGATTTATTGTCATAGCATAATATGGTTATCATGAGTACTCAGACTTCCTCAAGATCTCATTCTTCAACCATCTTGATCTCTTCCATATTTCCAAGCTATGGCTTGACTCTTTGGCTATTTACTTTGAAAGTACCTCTATTTTTCTCTCCAATTCAGTGGACCCATGATTAAAGATGCGTGCAACTCGAAAGGGTCCCTAACCATTTGGATTTCAGCTTCCAAAGGAACAACTTTAATTTGGAATTGAAGAGTAGCACCAACTCCCCTGGTGTGAATTGGCAGTTTTCTATGCGGCGGTCATATTGTATTTTCATCCTTTGCTTATACAAGGTTGAGCTCTCATATGCTTTCAATCAAAATTCATCAAGCTCACTGAGTTGGCTCAATCTAGAGGTATCTGCATCACTCCAATCCAGATTCAACTACTTCAATACCCACATTGCTTTATTCTCAAGTTCCACTGGCAAATGACATGCCTTCCCAAAGACAAGTTGATACAAGGACATGCCTATAGGGGTCTTAAATGCAGTACGATATGTCCAAAATGCATCATCTAACTTTTGTGACCAATGTGTTTGGTTTGCATTGTCTTAAATAAAATCTGTTTGATTTCCCTATTTGACACTTTCACTTGCCCACTTGTTTGGGGATGATAAGGCATAGCCACCCTATGTTTCACTCCATACTTTTCAAGAGGAGCTTTAAAAAGTCTATTGCTGAAGTGAGAACCTCCATCACTAATGATAGCCCGAGGAGCACCAAATCTCGAGAAGATATTCCTTTTCAAAAATCCTGTGATACTTTTGCCCTCATTGTTAGGTAGAGCCATGACCTCTACCCACTTTGATACATAATCCACAACAACTAAAATGTACTTTGTTTCCATGTGAGCTAACAAATGGTCCCATGAAATCTATCCCCCACACATCAAATAACTCAATCACAAAAATAGGATTTAGAGGGAGCTCATGTTTGCTCGTAACCCTACCTTCTCTTTGGCACCTATCACAAGCTTTGGCATAGTCATAGATATCTTGGTGGATAGTGGGCCAATATACCCACATTTTAAAATTATGTGGGTTGTTTGAATCACACTATGATGTCCACCCGCCAATGACGAGTGCCATACCTTAAGTATGCTCATCATTTCGATCTTAGGAATGCAGCGGAAAATAATACTATCAGCATATACATGGAATAAATATGGGTCATCCCAAAAGAACTTCCTCATATCATGCATAAACATTTGATGTTAGTGTGTGTTTAAGACGAGTAGCACGATATCACTCACCAAGTAATTTGCATATTCTACAAATAAGGGTATCAAATCATGTTATGCAACCAACGCTCTCTCATCAAGGAAGGAATCATTTATCTCTAATCCATTATCAAATTTAATCATTGCTTTATTTTCCAATTTGGATAGGTGATCTTCCATTTGATTCTCTCTCTCTTTTCTGTCAATGACATCAAAGTTGAACTCATGCAAGAGAAGCACCCATCTCATCAACCTTGGCTTCTCATCCTTTTTATCCATCAAATATTTGAGTGTTGAGTGGTCTGTATGCACCACTACTTTGGCTCCCAACAGATATGATCTGAACTTTTCGAATGCAAAGACCAATGTGAGTAACTCTTATTCTATGATAGTCCAATTCCTCTGGGCCATATTTAGGGCTTTGCTAGCATAATATATGAGATGTAATATCTTCTCATTGCACTGTCGCAATACCACACCTAGAGTGACCCCACTTGCATCACACATGATTTCAAAGGGCTTGGACCAGTCTGGAACCACAATAGTCGGTGCTGAGATCAACCTCTTCTTTAACTCTTCAAAGTCTTGCATACATGCATCATAAAAAATGAACTTAGCATCTTTCTCCAATAATTGCATAATGGTGTGAAATTTTAGAGAAGTCTTTTATGAACCTCCGATAGAATCCTGCATGTCCTAAGAAACTACTCATACCATTTACTGAAATGGGTGGTGGAAGCTTCTCAATCACCTCAACTTTAGCTCTGTCAGTCTCAATGCCTTTGCCAGATATCCTATGTCCTAACACAATACCCTCATTCACCAAGAAATGACATTTTTCCTAGTTTAGCACTAGATCACTTTGTACACATCTTTGCAACACGTCATGTAGGTGTGCCAAGAAATCCTCAAATGAGTTTCCAACCACACTAAAGTCATCTATGAAGACTTCAATAGTACCTTCCACCATGTCTAAGAAGATGGATATCACGCATCTCTGAAATGTTGTTGGGGCATTACATAACCCAAATGACATCCTCTTAAGTGCGAAGGTGCCATAGGGGCATGTAAATGTGGTCTTCTCCTGATCCTCTAGAGCAATGATGATCTGATTATAGCCGAAATACCCATCAAGAAAATAGCACCACCCCTTTTTTGATAGTCTATTAAGCATCTGATCCATGAATGGCATAGGAAAGTGATCCTTCTCTGTCAAGGCATTGAACTTTCTGTAATCCATGCACACCCTCCATCCTATGACTAGCCTTATTGGATCAATTCATTGTTAACATTAGGTATCATTGTGATACCCTCTTTCTTTGGAACATACTGCACCGGGCTCACCCATTCACTATTGGCGATTAGGTAGATTACTCCTGCATCCAACTATTTAATGATCTCTTTGCGAACAACCTCTTGCATAGGAGGGTTTAGTCACCTTTGATGCTCAATTCTCGGCTTGTAGTCCTTGACTAACTAGATTTTGTGTGTACATACCCCAAGAGGGATACCAATAATATTTGCAATAGTTCATCCGATGGTGACTCCTAATTCTTCAGGTCTAGCTCTAGTTTAGTTTAGCGGCTAGGACCAAAAGACACTCCTAGAGCATTTACTGTCTCTGTATAGTCTGGGATACCATCAATATCGAAGTTCATCAATACTGCCTCCAAAGTTTCAACACCTAGTCTTATCTCAAGTGGTATGTCAGGCTCAACATCATTAACAGTCTTGATAATCGAAACCACTCTCACATCATTGTCATTTATTTCTTGTTGATGCACATTGAACATGACCTCATGCTTCCCAAATCTGAACTTCAGTAAACCCTTCTCCATATCCATCAAGGTGCAACCAGTAGCTAAGATAGGTCGTCCCAAAATAATAGGGACTTCAAAATCAACCTCAGAATCAAGGATCACAAAATCTGTAGGGAATGTGAACTTTTCCACTTTTACCAACACATCATAGAGTATCCCTACAGCTTTCTTCACCGTTCTATCTGCCATCAACAGCCACATATTAGTAGGGGTAGGGGCACCCAAACCAAGCTTTTTCTAATTGCAAGAGGCATCAAATTGATACTTGCACCCAAATCACATAGTTCCATTAGGAACTCCACATCTCCTATAGTGCAAGGTATAGTGAAATTACCTAGGTCTTCATGCTTTTTAACCAAGGACTTAGTAGTGATAACACTGCAATGTTGAAGCTCTTGAGAAAACTCCTGACTCACCATGCACTTTTTGGTAGCCAAATCCTTCATATACTTTGCATAACCCGACATTTTCTCCAAAGCTTCAATCAGAGGGATGTTGATGGATAGTTGCTTAAGCATAGTGAGAAAGTGTTTGAACTTTCCTTCCTCCTCTCTCTTTTTAAGTCATTGATTGAAAGGAGGAGGAGACCTTATGATGGGCTTATACCTCTGTGGGTCTTTAAATACTTACTCACCCCATCTTTGACACAATCATCTTCTTCAACCATATCCTCATCTATAACTATCTTCTCACAAACATCTTCTACCTCAGTCGATATAGGAGGATCAATGGTACTCTTGCCATCTTTTGTAGTAACCGCCATACATTGCCCTTCATTCATTAGATTTTGAACTGGATTGCTAGGAAATACACCTTTTGACGCTGATTCAACTGAGTTGACACTTGACCAAATTGTTGGTCAAGCTGTTTAATAACCACAAAATGAGACTCTAGCTTTTGATTAATGCTTGAAATATCAGATTTCATGCCCCTTAGAGTTTCATCTTATGTATCAACCTTCTTCAATAAATGATCAAGCATTTCCTCGATTCTTGAATTAGTTGTACCGGCATATCGGTTATGTGGTAGCACATATAGACCATTTTTGAAACTATCTCTTCAAACCCAATGAACTTCTAGACCTTTATTACTCTTATAATAATCATCTAAGTTGTCTTTATAACATTTATCTCTACCGACCTTGGCACCAATAGTCCTGATTAGACCCTTTGGTGTTAGTCTGGAAACCCCCGGTTTGATCATTCACAAAGATAGCATCCTTCGCAAAATAATATTCCTCATACTTGGGTGCACATGGAGTTTAATGAACTACTGCATTCACTCTTTCCTGATTCTGCTTGATCACAACATCCATGCTTGTGGGAAGTTGAGTAAGTTGTTGCATAATCTCCTTATTGATCTTGGCTTGTTATGAACCAACATTGACATCACATGAACTCCTCATAGAAGCTCTATCATGTTGGCCCCATGCATGATTCATCTTGAACACCTATTCCAGACGTTGGGAAATCCTTGCAGATGGTTGATCTACAAACATTATCAAGACCCAAGCATAGGGCCTAGACATGACACGATGGAAGGGGAACCCGAAGGGACCCCAAACAAGCTCTTAGAATATCATTACACATCCTTGGTCGCAGAAGAAATGAAACAAGCATCAAGAGATAATAAAGTGGGACAACTGGGGCTAAGGGAAGCACTTTCATATCATAGACATTAAGAACAATAGAGTTAATACTCTTAGCATAAATACATAATTTGTCCAACAAGCACTTCTAATACATACATAAGACCGGGGGCCAAGACAAAGCAACCGAGTTCACCTGCATAGTCAAAATAGAACATAAAGAAGAACGTCTCAATACATAATAAGAGCAACATAGACTTAGGTCCCCGAAGTGAAGGACTCAACAACTAGCTTGAGTGGTATCAAACTAGCCACGTGGAGGAGGAGAGTGCTCAACTTGGACACCGGTTCCTACATGGTGATATCATGTACACAAGAGTATGCGTTAGTATGTTTCAATGTACTAAGTATGTAGGATGCAATGCAGCAAGAATTAGGCATCATAGTCAAAATATGTAACATTAGGCAATAGGCATAATATAACAATATGACATGTATGATCAATGCAAAAGTAAAATATGCTTAAATAGCTTATGCTTATATAGGATATCATATGTGTAGAAGAGACCAAGCAAGATTTTCAAAGTACAAACCCCTTGGTAGGTTGGTGATGATGCTGCCCCATCTCTTAAGTGGTGAGGTACAAACCTCTCACTAGGTTAGTGATGATACCGCTCCATCACCTAGATGGAGAAGTACAAACCCTTCTCTAGGTTGATGAGTACAAATCTCCATCTAGGTTAGTGATGATGCCGCCCTATCACTAGGTGGAGAAGTACAAACCCTTCAAAGTACGAACCCCCATCTTGGTTATTCGGGTTCTTAGTCCCCCCGGATTGGGCATGGTCTTATGCAACACTTTATTTAGAATTTATCATATAAATAAGCTCATTTCATCATCATAGAGTAATTCATATCATATCTCATGCTTTGGACCTTCAATTTCTCAAAAAACCAAATCCGGATATTTTATCAAACACTTAGTGGGTACGTAATGCTAGTACAAAATCATGAAATATAGAGATCAAATCATGCAAGAAAATCCATTGTAAAGCCATCAATGAACACCTTGCAATACCCTCAAGAAACATACATCAATACCCCTCCTCAAATCTTACAATAGATCAAAGATTTGTAGCTTAAAACATAATAAAACAGTCATAATTTCACACAACTTTAACATAGAGTGCATTGAATTTGATAATAAGCAAGATCCATTTGTAAATCAACTTTCAATCATGCAATTTGAGTAAAAGGAGACTTATGTATCATGGGTGAAAGGAACCCATAAAAGAAATCCATATACCTTAGCTTGGAGATAAACTTGGTGAAGATTAGAGATGGAGACTTGAAGTTTGAAGAAGAACTTTGAAAGAAAACCTTAGTTGTTGATGAGGGTTTGAGACTTGAAATTGGGAGTGAAAATATGGCTAAGTGTTTGAGTGAGTATTGGGAAATGTTTAGGATGATATGAGGGTGAAGTAAGACTAAGTATAGGTAAAAACACATTTGGGAACAGTTAGGCCCAAAATATAAAAGTCTTGGACCGCACAGAAATCACTGGACAGAAAAATACACCTCTTCACATTGCAGAGAGGACGCGAAGACAAATTCTCTTCATCTATGCGCCCTTGGCGCATCACGCTAGGGGCGCGGAATGCTCTTTGGAATTCGCACTTTGAAAAATTATAATTGCTAATATTTCACTCTTACATCGGGGTTTGAACCTTTTCTCCCTAATTTTGACTCCCTGAACAAGAATATGAAGTCTGATTTTTGATATCGCGAATGGATTTTGAGATATATGGAATTTAAAATTTCAGACATTCTGAGGCACGTTTTCGGGCACTTTTTGGGGTCGTTTCAATATCTCCCCCATGGGAAAATTCATCCCCGAATGTAAAAGAGACATACAAGACAAGAGTGATCATAAACAAATCAGCCCCAACAAGAATACAACATTACATTTAAAACACCATTTTCAAAATCTCAACATAAGTGTAAGATCATCATAAGTTTGCCAACTTAAAAATGAATGCATATGAATGACATAAGGGCTGAAATATAAGACTAAAATCACATAGGGGACTTAGGATTAGTACCTTAGGCTTGAGTGGAGTGGAAACGATAAGGATACTGCTTTTGCATGTGCATTTTGGCCTCCCAAGTAGCACTTTCGACTTGTTGGTTCCTCCAAAGGACCTTAACGGATACCACCTCCTTGTTCCTCAATCTCTTCACTTGCCTACACAATATCTGAACCTGAACCTCCACATAAGTCAAGTTATCCTCAACAACACCCACAACATCAAGAGGCATAATAGCATTAGGATCACCAACATATTTCCTCAATATAGAGACATGGAACACCAGATGAACCAAATTCATTTCACTAGACAACTTCAACTCATAAGCTACCTTGCTAACCCTCTTTATCGCCTCATAAATACCAACATATCTCGGACTTAGCTTCCCCTTTTTACCAAAACGAACCACACCCTTCACCGGAGAAACTTTCAAATAAACCCAATCACCCACTTTGAATTCAAGGTCTCTTCTTCTCACATCGGCATAGGATATTTGACAACTTTGGGCCATATTTAACCTTTCTATAATCATCCTAACCTTCTCAAGGGCCCCCATAACCAGATCTGGTCCCAATAAAGCCATATCTCTAACCTCAAACCAACCAACTGACAATCTACAACATCTCTCACAAAGAGCCTCAAAAGGAGCCATATCGATGCTAGAGTGATAGCTATTGTTATATGCAAACTCAATCAAAAGAATATGGTCATACCAACAACCCTTACGCTCCAAGACACAAGCCCTAAGCATATCCTAAAGTGTTTGAATGGTTCTTTCATCTTGGCCATCCGTTTGAGGGTGGAAGGCCATACTCAGGTGAACTTTTTTACCAAGACCCTTTTGAAAAGACCTCCAAAAGTGTGATGTACAACCTTGCATACTCTTCAGCACCATATGTGGTCTTAACGGGTAGAAAGTGAGTCAATTTCGTCATCCAATCAACCACAAACCATATGGAATCAAAACCCTTCGTAGTCGTAGGCAATCCAATGACAAAATCCATATTAATCATCTGCCACTTCCAAGTAGGAATCTCTATGTCTTGGGTTAGGCCATCTGACCTTTGATGTTTGGCTTTGACTTGTTGACAACTATGGCGACCGAAAAAGAATTTGATAATGTCCCTCTTCATGCCTCCTCACCAATACACATCTCTCAATTCTCTACACATTTTGGTGGAATCGGGATGGATTGAATAAGAAGAATTTTGGTCCTCATCAAGGATCTTCTCCCTCAAACCATCAACACAAGGCACACACAACCTGCCTTTTTACCTAAGGGCCTCATCTCCCCCTTGGGAGAAAACCTCTACTTTGCCCTCTTTCACCAAAGTCTTCAATTCAAGCAAGGAGGAGTCAAGATCTTGTTTTTCTATCACCTCATCAACCAATAAAGACTTCGACCCATCAACAACAACCATACCATCATCACTAACCTCTTCTAACCTAACCCCTAATCTAGCCAATCGGTGCACCTCCCTAGCCATCTCCCTATCACCACCATCAATATGAGCTAGGCTACCCATGGACACCTGACTCAAAGTATCCGCCATAACATTTTTTTTACTGGAATGGTAATGCACACTCATGTCATAGTCCTTAAGAAGTTCTAACCACCTTCTTTGCCTCAAGTTGAGATCTTTTTGAGTGAAGACATATTGGAGGTATTATGATCTGTGAACACATCCACAAGCACCCCATACAAGTAGTGATGTCAAATTTTTAATGCAAACACAACAGCGGCTAACTCTAGATCATGGGTGGGATAGTTCCTTTCATTTACCTTGAGTTGTCTAAAAGCATAAGCTATGACCTTACCATTTTGCATTAGCACACAACCCAAACCCACTCTAGAAGCATCACAATGCATAACAAATCCATCAAGCCCGGTAGTGACAATATAGGAGCGAACACAAGTTTATCCTTCAATATTTGGAAGCTTCTTTCACACTCATTGATCCACACAAACCTAACCTTCTTTTGAATCAATTTTTTCATAGGGGAAGCAATGGAGGAGAACCCATTAACAAACCTTTTATAATAACCCGCTAGGCCCAAGAAGCTCCTAATATCTGATGGGGTTAATTGTTTAGGCCAATTTCTAATCAAATCGATTTTCTTAAGATTTACTTTTATACTATCCCCCTACACCACATGACCCAAGGATGCAAACATCCTTGAACCAAAATTCACACTTTTCATATTTGGCATACAATCTCTCCTCCTTCAATCTTTGCAACACAACCCTCAAATGCCCCATATGCTCCTCCCTACTGTGTGAATAGAACAAAACATTATTAATGAAGACCACAACAAAGGAATCAAGGGAAGGTTTGAAGACCCTATTCATTAGGTCCATGAAGATGGCTAGTGCATTGGTCAACCTAAAAGACATCACAACAAGCTCATAATGCCCATATCTAGTCTGGAAAGTCATCTTGGGAATATCACACTCCCTCACCCTCACTTGATGATACCCGGACCGAAGATCAATCTTAGAGAAAAAGCTGGCCCCTTGCAATTGGTCAAATAAGTCATCAATCTGTAATACCCCACACCTTACACTACACTACTAGTACAATTCAAGTAAAATATGACATGATTTGGTTAAACTAGTGCTAATTTTTAAAAGTACTTGAATCTCGCGTTAATGGGCTATATGTGCGTCTAGCGCTTGAGAGGTCGAGTGTATACATGTTTTGTGTCAAAATGAGAAGATTATGGACTTAAAATTAAGTGACAGAATTGAGGTTCTTGTAGGGCTTAGAAGCAAGGAGGTGAGTCAGCTACTTGCTTAGCTTAAAATTGCTAACTAAACGAAGACGAGACCTAGCGTCGAAATTATCCAAGTTCAGTTATGAATAAAATATGTGTTAAGGGTGTAACTTTTGGCCATGATATAACATCACATATGGACTATATTTCCAGCCCAAAGATGATAGAAAGAAAGTCCCAAAAATATCACAAGACTCTTGGAAACTTTAGGCCCAAACTAAGAAGAACAAAATCTGAAAAATTGGCAGCCCAAGTCCAATTAAGTTGGTGCTCCAAAAGGCCCAAATTAAAGGATAAAGGAGCTGCATCGTCTACTTGATAAATCAAGGCTGAAAATGCCTTAGTAAGTCAGCCTAATGTCTCTTCTAAAAAGGGCCAAAGCAGCTCCCACAAAGCCATTATTCACTTGAACTTACAAACAAGAAAATAGTTTTGCTTTCAAAATTCTCCCAACGTGTCTTGGCTTGCAAAGCAGCAAAGAAAGGACATATATAGGGTTCTTATAAAAGCTCTATACCTTGAAGGTAGTGTTAAGTAAGCTTACATATGTTTTTAGTATGGTTTTACTATGAAAAATAAGAAGTATTTATTAGTATGATTATGCTGAAATTTTTGGACAGATTGTGTATTTGGAATTCTTGTGTACTTTTCTTGTTAATTAAGATATTTTTCTCTTGTTGGCTGGCTTTATAATGTATTAGCACTTAGTTATGCAACAAATAATGATTTTACAGTAGTATAAAAAGTCTGGTTAACTACTGTTACAGTCCACAAAAGCGAGTCATTATACGATATCGCAATTATGTGCTTCGTATGAACTTGTG
>JAABOM020095926.1:0-70193 GCA_011800125.2 Solanum clarkiae
ACAATGAAAAGAGTATGTTACACAAATAATGAAATGCATATGAAATGGAACAACTCGTGAACTTTATTTAGTAACAAAAACCCATGTAACTCGGTATCGAAGCATGTATGCAGATTTTAAGGTGACTATGTATGGAAGCACATGAACATGTCAAATAGTGGTGACATGGTTAATAGTTTTTTTGGAGTTGGTAAGTTTCTTTATGTGCCAAGGAAAGATCTATGTTTTATGCCAAAAAATACGAAATCAAGTAGCCTTACATACCTTGTTATATGACCTCGTTACTACCTCGAGATAACCTTCCCTTCCTCCAAATATTTATATACAACATAGTAGGAAATAACACTAGTATTAGCAGCAAAGAAATACTTCTTGGAAGCCCAATATCACAAAAAGTAACACTCCGGCAGCAAGCGTATAATTAGCGACACAAATGTATTCCTTCAATCTTTTCACTCATAATCATATTTTCTAACACATATTCACATGTATCACATCATGTTCAGCCTACTGTAGTGCCACAACAGTCTTACAACAGCCCACAAAGCCTAACACATAACAATTCTACACAACCTACAAATGAACAACATAATGTTACCTCCTTTCGCTACATTTCGATGTTGACAATTCTAAACCTATTCCAACTCTAACCAAAATGTTCCAACAACATCTATACATAACAATAACCTTGAAACAGTCTCAAAACAGTAAAAAATCGGTCATTAAGGATGTGAGGCAATAGCATTCCATCCAACATCCCACAAGTTCTAGTCAACATTACACTTAAATAACACAATAAAACGCGTTTGTTATATGAAACCAAAATCAGGGCAGCAACCTTAGGGTAATATTTATACCTCAAACCATATTAATAACATCAATTTATCTTCATAATATAGCCCATAAACCATAGAGAAGTCACTAAAACAAAAGAAAAGTGTGCAGCAACTTTCTAAATACATGTTTTCCCAAATTTCCAACACAAACATACTACCATATACTTGTTGTTTTTCATAAGAAAACCATAATAAACACATGTGTTAACTTACTTACCACTATCTTCAAGGTGTAGGGCTTCTCCAAGAACCCTAGAAGTTCCCTTATCGCTGCTTGCTAGGTTAAGAAATAAGAACAATAATCTTTTGAGAAAGATGAAATTTTCCAAGTCTAAGAGTGAATAAAATTTGCTGCTTATAACCCCTTTTTATAGGACTAATTTGGCCGCCTTTATTTTGACATTTTGACCAATTAATACCACACATTATCAAGCTGGTTATCCAGCAGCTTGGCCATTACACTTGGGCCTAAACAGGTCTCCAAGTTGATGGGCTTGGGCTGCCTATTTTCCAACTTTCCCTTCACTTATTTTTGGCCCAAATAGTTAAGTGTGTTGTGATGTCTTTGGGCCCTTTTTAACATCTTTCTTGGGATTAAAATATAGTCCATGTGTTATGCTAAAATATGGGGTAAAGTCACACCCTTAACACGGAATTAATTCATAATCAGACTTGGACAAATTCGACGTCGAGCCTCATCTTCGTTTAGCTAACAAATTTAAGCTAAGCAAGTAGGTGACTCACCTTCTAGCTTACTAATTCCTATAAGAACCTCAATTATCTTACTTCATTTAAGGTCGTGATCTCCTCAATTTGAGACAAAACATGTATATACTCGACCTTCTTAAGCGTTAGACGCACATACCCCCTATAACATAAGATTCGAGCGCTTTTAAAAATGGGCGCTAATTTGACCAAACCATATCATGTTTAATTTGCATTGTACTAGTATTATAAGATATGGGGTGTTATATCCTCCCCCCTTAGGAATGTTCGTCCTCAAATGTTAGCACAATTGGATAGTTTAACCAAGTTTAAACCTTTACTTACACAAACATTCTGCAGTGTATTAAGTATTCAATCACACATACCTACTAGTGTCCCAATTCTGCATGTTAGACTTCCTCTTTAGCTTCAAATAAGTAAGGGCACTTTGATTTCATCATATCCTCGGCCTCCCATGTTATTTCTTTGGCTAGCTGGTTTCTCCAAAGTACTTTAACTGAAGCTATTTCTTTATTCCTTAGCTTCTTAACTTGACGATCTAGAATAGAAGCAGATACCTCTTCATAGGTGAGATCTTCTATAACCTGCACATCCTCAATAGGAGTGATACGGGATGGGTCGCCTATGCATTTTCAAAGCATTAAGACATGAAAAACTGGATGAACTATGGAAAGCTCTTGGGGTAGCTCTAGTTCATATGCAACTTGCCCGAACATCTTAATTATTTTATATTGCCGTATGTAACGTGGGATCAATTTTCCTTTCTTACCAAATCTCATAACCCATTTCATTGGAGACACCTTTAAAAATATCCAATCCCCTACTGAGAATTCCAGTCCTCTCCTCCTAGCATCCACATGAAATTTGTGACGACTCTGGGCTATTTTTAGCCATTGTTGTACCACCTTAACTTTTTCCATAGCTTGTTGTACTAGATCTGGCCCAAGCAAGGTGGTTTCACCCACTTCAAACCATACATTTAGTGACCTACATTTCCTCCCATACAAAGCTTCGTAAGATGCCATCTTGATACTCGCGTGGTAGCTATTATTATAGGCAAATTCAATAAGTTGAAAATAGTCCACCCAACAACCTTTAAAGTCCAACGCACAAGCTTGAAACATATCTTCAAGTTTCTGAATGGTGCGTTCTGCATGACCATCTGTTTGGGGGTGGAATGTTGTACTCAAATTCACTTGTGTCCCTAAACTCCTTTGGAAGAACTTCTAAAACTTTGCAGTGAATTGAGTTCCTCGGTTAGATATAATGGAGGTTGGGACTCTGTGTAGCCTGACTATCTCTTTTAGGTATAGCTTGGCATACTCTTCAGCTGTATAATCACTCCTAACTGGCAAGAAGTGTGCTGACTTTGTAAGTCTGTCAACTATTACCCATATGGAATCAGACATTTGAAATGAGCGAGGAAAACTGGTAACAAAATCCATATTGATCATATCCCACTTCCAGGTTGGAAGTTCTATACACTGTATATAACCTCCTAGCTTTTGGTGTTCTACTTTCACCCATTGGCAATTTCGGCATTGAGCCACAAATTCTGTAAGGTCCTTTTTCATGCCTCCCCACCAAAACATTCCCTTTAGGTCATGGTACATCTTAGTTGATCCTAGATAGATGGAATATTGGGAATGACGGGCTTCTTCCATTATCCTCTTTCTTAATCCATTAATATCAGGCATACATAATCTATTTCGGTAGTAAAGTGCTCCATTTTGTGCAAGGTCAAAGCCCTTTGTCGTACCTTGAATCACCTTTTCTTTAAGCTGTGGTAGAACGGGATCCTTGAACTACTTTTCTTTCACCTCTATTACCAATGAAGACTCAGCAGCATTCTGCACAATAACCTCTTTCTTGGGTGTTTCAAGAAGGCGAACTCCCAGACTGGCTAATTGATGTAGATCCTTAGCTATTCCTTGACTTATCACAGCTGGATCACCAATATTCATGATTAACTTATGAATCAAAGCATCGGCTACCACATTTTCCTTTCCCGGATAGTATAGTATATCAACGTCGTAATCCTTTATTAGCTCTAGCCATCTTCGCTGACTTAAGTTCAAGTATTTCTGCTAAAAGATGTATTGCAAGCTCTAATGATCAACATATATGTCAATGTGAACCCCATACAAATAGTGGCGCCATATTTTCAAAGCAAACACAACTGCTGCTAGCTTAAGATCATGTGTTGGATAGTTTTGTTCATGTGGTCGTAGTTGCCTAGACACATAGGCAATTACCCTACCACTCTTTATCAGTACATGACCTAAGCCAACTCCTGAAGCATCGTAATACACTACATACCCCTCAGTGCCTTCCAGAAGTACTAGCACAGGTGAAGAATTTATCTTATTTTTCAGCTCTTGGAAGCTTCTTTCACACGTATCGTTCCATTGGAACTTGGTTGCCTTATGTGTCAGCTTTGTTAGGGGTGAAGAAATAGAAGAAAAACCTTCAACAAACCTCCTGTAGTAGCCTGCAAAGCCTAGGAAGCTCTGAACTTCCATGGGTATTGTTTGTCTTGGCCAATCTTTCATAGCTTCTATCTTTTGTGAATTAACCCCTATTCTCTAATCAGACACAATATGACCCAAGAATGCCACTGATTTTAGCCAAAATTCACATTTAGAAAACTTGGCAGACAACTGTCGATCCCGAAGAATCTGTAGCACCTGTCGCAAGTGATCTGCATGGTCCTCTTCTGATCTTGAATATACCAAAATGTCATCTATAAATACTATCACAAACACGTCCAAGAATGGGTTAAATACTCTGTTTATCAGATCCATAAAAACTGCTAGTGCAGTCGTTAGCCCAAATGACATAACAAGAAATTTAAAGTGACCATAGCGTGTTCTGAAAGAAGTCTTAGGTATATCTTTCTCCTTCACCCTTACTTGGTGATAACCTGATCTCAAATCAATTTTTGAAAAATATTTGGCACCCTATAACTGATCAGATAAATCCTCAATCCTGGGGAGGGGGTATTTATTTTTAATTGTCATCCTATTCAATTATCGATAGTCGATACACATTCTCAAGGTGCCATCCTTTTTGCGTACAAATAACACCAGTGCACCCCAAGAGGACACACTAGGTCTTATAAAACCGTTCTCCAATAAGTCTTTTAACTCCTCTTTTAATTCACGTAATTCTACTGTGGCCATTCTATATGGAGGGATAGAAATGAGTTGCGTGCCTAGAAGTAAGTCAATACCAAAATCTATTTCTCATTCTGGAGGTATTCCTGGAAGTTCTTTAGGGAACACATCGACAAATTTATTCACTACTGGAACTGATTGAAGAGTTGGCGATTCGGCCTCCATATCCCTCACTCTTACTACATAACATATATACCACTTGGATATCATCTTTCTTTCCATAAAATGAGAGATAAACTTACCCTTCGGCGCGCCAACATTGTCTTCCCATTCAATAACTGCCTCATTTGGAAAGGGAAGCACGCTCTCTCAGTTCGACAATCCACGGTGGCATAGCAAGAAGCTAACCAATCCATACCCACTATAATATCAAATTCCACCATTTCTAGCTCAATTAGGTTATCTAATGTGTCACGGTTACAAACAGTTACTACGCAGTCATAATAAACCTTTCTAGCCATAATAGATTCACCGGTTGGTGTAGATACTTCAAATGGTTTGTTCAATAGTTTGGGTGTTCTCTTAAGATTCCCAGCAACTAGTGGATTGATGTATGATAGTGTAGAACTAGGGTCAATTAATGCATACACATTATGTGAAAAGATGGACAATGAACCTGTGACCACATCAGGTGAACCTTCTAAATTTTGTCGACTTCCCAGTGCGTAAGTGCGATTTTAGACTCTGCTAAAACTAGCTACCCCTCTAACACCTCTATCATGACCCATAGGTGCTTCTTGACCACTACCCATTGGATTAACTGATGGTGATGATGCAATAGCTGACCTGGTAGATTGCGTTATATCACCCCTGCGCCTCCTCGGGCAATCTCTTATCATGTGCCCTAGCTCACCACACCAATAGCTAACATCTATCCCAACATGACATATACCCGGATGACTTCTTCCACAATATTTGCAAGACTACCTAGGAGTCATTGGTTGGCCTGCCGAATATCCTATTGTCCGTATACCTTCTACCTCACCTAGTTGACCAAATTGATTACTTCTAGACCCTTGAAATTGTGGTGGAGCACTAGCTACAGAGTAGGAGGATAATGTCCTAGGCAGTCTATTAGAAGACCGAGGCCTAAGCTCGCCTTGCGACGGTGCAAACTACCCTGTAGATCTAGCTCTTTTGGATGTGCCCTTTCTACCTCTTGTGTCCTTCTCTTTTGCCTCTGATCCTCCAATTTCTGTGCAAAAGCTTGCATCCTTGCTATGTCCATATCTTTGTTCAAGGAAGCAATAGCACAGTCTCTGACCAGATATGTATCCAACCTATCTACATATCGATGAACTCTATCTGCCATAGTAGCAACTACATTAGGAGCATACCTTGCCAGGGAATTGAATTGGAGGCTATACTCCCTCACGCTCATATTCCCTTGGTGGAGGTTCAAGAATTGATCTGCACGGGCCTCTTCGATCTCTAATGGCAAGTAATGATCAAGAAAGGTCTCTTTGAATTCTTTCCAGGTAGTTAGAGGTGCATCTATACCCTTAGATTGCTTCCAAGCTTCATACCACAATATAGCCTCACCCTTCAATCTATATGTCGCTAACTCGACAGCTTTTGTACCACTCACGTGCATAACATCTAAGGTATGCTGAATCTGATCAATAAAGTCTTGGGGATCTTAATAAGGATATGACTTAGTGAAGGATCGAGGGTCCAAATTAGGAAAATCACGTATCCTTGTACAAGCTGCCCTATTTATACCACCTATACCCATAACTGGACCGTCCTTCCTTTGACCTTGACCCGCAACTATACGAGTCAGTAATTTGACTGCATTTCTCCGATCTTGCATGGTAGCATCAATAGGTGGTCTTGGAGGAAATTTCACTACTCTCGGGTTCACCAAGAACTGGAGGAGTTGGAGATGTCTGTGACAGAGACTCCTCTCGAACCTCATCTCGTTGTCTCACCTGGCTGGGTATACCAACCACCACTTCTACTCTCTTCCCTTTACCTTTGTTTTGCTTCGTTTCTAGCATACTTGCTATACAAAACAATTTAGGGATTAGACAAAATACACCTATTAAAAATGGCTTTATGGAACGATCTAAAGAATGAAAAAAAAGTAAAAACTCCTAAATGCCACGTAGCCTCCTGTTTATAAATGTGATGCATAACACATCGATAAACAAGATTCTATATAGACACATCTTTGTAGAGTCCCAAGGACGACCAGCTCTAATACCACTTCTGTCATGCCCCAAGTCCCATTAGGGCGAACTGGCACCCGTTTCCGATAAGGCCCGAGAGAACCAAACTATATCTATGCGCTTTCTATACGTAGTGTAAGAGATTTCTACATTTGACATGCCTTTAATAAAATAAACAATGATAACAAGCCAAAAGGAAATGCGTATGACTAGGCCGTTGGGGCCACAGTGGCTAAAGTACGAGACATGACCACACTTTAATTTACATAGTCTACAAAGCCTCTAGATAAGGAAAAGTAACTGATAAGGTTTGAGATAGGCCCCGCCTCAACTAACTGTAAAATACAAACATATAAGCTCTAGACATGCAAAGCTCCGAAGCAACCTGGAGCTTGTCCTGTACTCCTACTGGGAAGATCTACTAGCACTTGTACCTGCAGCATGAAATGCAGGTCCCCTATAAGGGACGTCAGTACAGGATAATGTACTGAATATGTAAGGCAGGACATACTGTACATGAAGTAATAACTCAAATGAAACCATGTACTAGTGGAAGATTAGAGACCACATTCGGTTATACTTTGGGATCATGTACTTTATGTTCTTTATATTGCTTTACCTTTACTGTATAATTTGTGCAAAGCATGTAACAAATGACCAACTATTCAGTGGTAAAACTGTATCGGGATCGTCCATGGCTAGGTTCTTCCTTAACACCTCGGGCTACCACCCGTGATAGGATCGTCCCTGGCTAGGTGATTCTTCTACCCTAGGGCTACCACCCATCGATATACAATATATCGGGATCATCCCTGGCTAGGTTCTTTCTTAACCCCTCGAGCTACCACCCATGATAGGATCGTCCCTGGCTAGGTGATTCTTCCACCCCTTGGGCTACCACCCATCAGTAAACAATATACTTTATCTTTGAATTACCTTTGAGATGGTTGTTTTAGTGGTCAAAATATTGAAGTTGTAGGACTGCATATATGTAGGATGCGACATGTAAATAATCATATAAGACAATATTACAATGAAAAGAGTGTGTTACACAAATAATGAAATGCATATAAAAAGGAACAACTCATGAACTTTATTTAGTAACAAGAACCCATGTAACTTGATATCTAAACATGTATGCAGATTTGAAGGTGACTATGTATGGAAGAATATGAACATATCAAAGAGTGGAGACATGGTTAATAGTTTTGTTGGAGTTGGTAAATGTCTTTATGTGCCAAGGAAAGATCTATGTTTCATGCCAAACAATACGAAATCAAGTATCGTTACATATCTCGTTGTATGACCTCGTTACTACCTCGAGATAACCTTCCTTTCCTCCAAGTATTTATCTACAATATAGTAGGCAACAAACTAGTATTAGTAGCAAAGAAACACTTCTTGGCAGCCCAATATCACAAAAACTAACACCCGGGCAACAAGCCTATAATTAGCGACGCAAACGTATTCCTTCAATCTTTTCACTCATAATCGTATTTTCTAACACACATTCACATGTACACATTATGTGAAGCCTATTTTAGTGCCACAATAGTCATACAATAGTTCACAAAGAAAAATGCATAAGAATTCTACACAACGTATAAATGGACAACATAACGTTACCTCCCTTTGCTACATTCAGCGTCGACAATTCCGAACCTGTTCAAACTCTAACCAAACTATTCTAAAATATATATATATATATATATATATATATATAAATAGCCTTGAACCAGTCTCATAACATCAATAAATCAGTCATTAAGTATGTGAGGCAATAACCTTCCACCCAACAGCCCACAAGTTTTAGTCAATATTACACTTAAAATAACACAGCAAAATGCGTTTGTTAAATGAAACCAAAATCATGGCAGCAACCTTAGGATAATATTTATACCTCAAACCACATTAATAACATCAATTTCTCTTCATAATACATCCTAAAAACCATAGAGGAGTCACTAAAACAAAAGGCAAGTGTGCAGCAACTTTCTAAATATATGTTGTCCCAAATTTCTAGCACAAACATACTACCATATACTTGTTGTTTTCCATAAGAAAACCATACTAAACACATGTGTAAACTTACTTACCACTACCTTCAAGGTGTAGGGCTTCTCCAAGAAACCTAGAAGTTCCCTTGTGGCTGCTTTCTAGGTTAAGAAATAAGAACAATTAAGTTTTGAGAAAGCTGAAATTTTCCAAATCTAAGAGTGAATAAATGTTTCTGCTTATAATCCCTTTTTATAGGACTAATTTGGCCGCCTTTCTTTTGACATTTTGAACACTTAATACCATACATCATCAAGCTGGTTGTCCAGTAGCTTGGCCATTACACTTGGGCCTAAATGGGTCTCCAAGTTGATGGGCTTGGGCTGCCTATTTTCCAACTTTGCCTTCACTTAGTTTGGGCCCAAATGGTTAAGTGTGTCTAATGTCTTTGGGACCTTTTTAATATCTTTCTTGGGCTGAAAATATAGTCCATGTGTGATGCTAAAACATGGGCTAAAGTCACACCCTTAACATGGACTTTATTCATAATTGGACTTGGACAAATTTGACGCTGAACCTCATCTCTGTTTAGCTAGCAAATTTAAGCTAAGCAAGTAGGTGACTCACCTACTAGCTTACTAAGTGCTACAAGCACTGCAATTCTCTTACTTCATTAAGGATGTGATCTCCTCAATTTGACATAAAACATGTATACACTCGACCCTTTTAAGCGTTAGATGCACATACCCCCTATAACATAAGATTCGAGCACTTTTAAAAATGGGCACTAATTTGACCAAACCATATCATGTTTCATTTGCATTGTACTAGTGTTGTAAGAAGTGGGGTGTTACACATCCGTTGGCATATTTTGTGTTCCTATCGCACCCTTGCAGACGAATGTAAAATTATGCAGATGACTATGAGGATCCTTTGATGGTAAGTCCACAAATATCCCATGGTTCTGTAGCATCTAAAGAAACCAACTCGGAACCACAAACTTTGTGTTAGCCGGTAGTGGTGGCAACATAATAGCTCTAGTCACCTCCATAGCCATAGGATTCAGCCTATACTTCTTTCACTGATAAGAATTGGCATTGAAATCCTATGGCTGTAGAGTAATGTCCTCGATTTGTGGAGGGTTCTCATGGTCAGCATTCTCAATCTCATTCCTTTTCAGAGCTGCATTAGCCACGTTGGTGTTATCTTGGGCCATTCTTCTCAATGTTCGCTAGATCTCTGGATCAAAAGGAGTAAAGGATTTGCCTGGACTTCACATGTTGGGCATACACTATACTTATACCATGTAAAGAAACAAAAACAACAAAATCCATAAAATGAGGGAAATAAGGATTAATACCCAAAATCGCTTGAATTAACCAAGTCTAGCTATATTCCCTAGCAGTAGAGCCTAAATCTTGATGTCACCCAATTTACACCTTCTTTTTGAAGATAAAGAGGTCATTGTAAAGAAATGGAACCTAACTAAGTTTAGGGTCGAACCCATAGGGAATACGTAGACTAAAGAGAATTCAATTAATACAATTTGAGTGATTAACCTACTTATCTGCCCAAATGGGGTTTTTTTAATGATAAGTAGAAACGTAAACCTAACAAACACAAGAAATTAACCAATATGGAGAGAAACTCGGGTATCTTGTTCCCCATGATTCCCCAACTCAGCATCATTGGATAACCTAATTCTTTTCTAGTGTGTAGCTTGCATGGTAGTAAGTTAAGTTTACTAAACCCTTTAGTTGAGGCGACAGACAAATATCACTACATGGCTTGGCACATCTCCACAGTGTGCATTACTAATCCTTACCTATTAGCCCCAGTACAATGTCCTCTTGGCCCAATCCGGTTGATTAGACAAGAATAATTAATCGAATCCTAATAATTAATCTCTTTTATTATTCATTACTACCTTGGTCAGGTTAGTAACACTAGTCGGGTTCTAATGTTGGCCACCACTAGAAAATATGAAAAACAAAGAAAGTTAATGAATACATCCATGCACACATTTCAAGAATTATGAATTATCTAATTTTACCTTGTTAGTTCTTCATAGTTCCCGTAACACTAGTTGTGGATTTAGATACTTATGATTTGTGTAGATGCAAGATTTATGAATTGAAATAACATAATTGAGCATTACACAATTGAAATAAACACAAGCAAATCTAATTTCAATGATAATCACAAGTTTGTAAGATCAAATCAAAGTGCAAGTGTTTCTCAACTCAATCTTACTATTTTTGTCTCAAACTGTTCAACTCTCTCTAAAAACTTAATAAAAAATAACCTAAAAACCTATTAGTAATATTTAAAATATAAGTCCTAAATAAGATAGGATAGCTAGGTTGGCATGCCTCACAAACAACTTTACGGGCCGTATTATGTTCCACGGACGGTAATTAGGCTCTTGTACCTTATTGCTATAAAATTGGACTTTGATTGACAACATCCCTCTACGGCCCATAAAGTGTTCTACGGCCTATAGGAGGGTTTTATTTGACGAATGTTTAGAAAGTCCTCCTTCACTAATTCTCAGGACACGAAACATGATCTACGTCTCATAAATAAGTTCACGACCCATCTACATGTTCGTAGAACAAACTTCTGAAAATCAGTCCCTCACTGAAATTGTGCACGAAACCTCCTTTACGACCTGTAGAAATATATCATCAAAATCAGAACCTTCTGCATAATCTTCCCCAAAAATAAGGTCAACCCTGGAATCTTGCAAATAAAACACAAAAACACATAAAATTCACTAACATCGTATTGAGAATATACAAAATTCCAAGTATTATGCATCAAAAGTATTGATTTTGATAACACAACATTGAAAATTGAGTCTTTAAGCCTATGTTAGGGGTGATATAGGAGAAAAAGGAAGGTTGTCAACTACTTGGAGGCTTGTTAAGAGAATAATTAAAAGAAAAATGAATGGAGGAATGAAAAGAAAAGAAAAAGAGTGCTTTCAAAATTAAAAAAATCAAGAAAAAGTGCTCGAGTGAAAAGAATCCTCCAAAATGTTGAAAAATGGTTGTAGTGGAGCACTTAAGAGAAAAAGAAGGGTTAAATGCACATTGGTGTGAAATGAGAAAGAGATAACTGGAAAGTTGAAAAAAAAAGAATAAATGTTGTATGTAGATCTTAAGGAGAGTTAGTCACTATTGTCCAAATTGTATCCAACCCTACCTCTTAGCCAATATTACAAGACTAAAATTTCCTTTGAGATTTTATACCAAATAAAATTGAGCCAATGTTGATTGAAAATAAAAACAAGCCTATGGATTGGTGTTTGTGTACACAAGATGTTCTTTTGTTAAGTGTGAGTGTTTGAGTCCTTGTCTCTTGTCCATTGTATATGTATTGTGTGTTTTGGGGACATTCGTTCTTTTGTGAGGACAAGCAAATTGACATAGAATGGTGATATTGATGCTTTTCTAAGTTTGAGTTAAGTGGAACTTGTTAGTTGACTGGGAGTTGAGTCACTCCTTGAGAATTTATGTCGTCACTTGGTCATCCCTAGAAATGTGCTTTAAATTGAAAAAGATGATTTTGAAATGTGAGAGTGTTACTTGATAACGATCCACATACATGTGCTAATTGTTGGTACCAAACATTGTCATGACCATGATCTAGATATTGAAAGTGAATTGAGATTGTGTGTCTAAATTGCTAGCCGCCCGAGTTTGGTTTTGTTTTGCTTGAGGGCAAGCAAAGTCTTAAGTTGAGTGTATTTATGAGTCATGACTTACACTAATTTCTTTTTTTTCTTATTATTATATGTTTTTAATCTCATAACTTGAGGCAAATTATGCTTTGAATGGTATATGTTGCAGGTACAATGGTTTAGATTTGGCTTTGCTAAGAAAAATTGAAGATTTGAGCTGAATTAGAGCCAAAAGTACATAAATGCAAAAAGTGTTACCTGCTCATAGATACCCTCCGTCATCATGGATTTGTAACATGTAGAGGAGCTCAAATGTGCTAGATCAAGGCGCGAAGGTGGAGCATAAGGAGACACAACCTCTACGATCACAGAATGTTGAGCGCGATCGTTTAATGTTTAATGACTAGCATCAGGGGTGATTCTTGAAATTCATATTTTCTTTCCCAAAAACACACATACACGCACTCCAAAACCTTATTCTTCATACGTTGATTGAGAGGATTCTTAGAGATGAACATTCACACATCTTTGAAGGAAAAAAACACACTGTAGTGTAGACTTTCATTTAGGGTAAGGATCTATAGCAAGTTTCCTACAAATCCTTGAGTAAATTAAAGAGTTTGGGCTTCAATTGTATTCCTCTTTCACTCACTCGTTCTTTCCTTGTTCTTGAATGTTTGATTTGTAGATTTTATTGAAGCTTGAATGTTAATTTATAATTGGGTCTTGATTATTTCTATTGTTTTCATTCTTGATGATTTACTTGCAAAATCAAGAGGGTTTCTCCCAAATTGCTTGAATCGGTTTATGGGTTCATGTCAATCTTCTTGTATAAATTAGATTTGAGGTAGCTACTTAAATCTAGATTAAATCTTCAACTATTGCTCTAGCGGGTGTAGTTGAGGCGGATAATTGTATGATTATCATGGATTTATGAGTTGAGAGCGTCAAAAGGGATTCAATGGTTTAGGTCTTGGGAATTTTTCTTTACGGTTCCCAAGCCACGTTTGTCTTTAAGAGGCTCGTATAAGAGATTTTAGTTGGCTCTTACAAAACAATACTTCCCTAGCCAGGGTGATTACAAGGGACCTAGCCTACCCATAGGGTTAATTTTCTGCAAGTGTGATGGATCAATTGAATTTTCATTGATTTCATATCACCTATCCTTGCTCCCTTTCTTGATCAATCCTTAACCAATTGTTCTTAGGATAGTTCTTAGCTTACTTCCCCTAATTTAGTTAGACTTCCTGCTTGGCACTCACCTTCCTAGTCAAAATTTAATAGCCATAGGTCCTTACTCCACTCATTCACTGACACATTGTTCCCTGAGGGATTGGACCCCGACCTCTAAAGTTAGGTCATTATGCTGATGACGACTGTCCCTTCTACTTTTGAGTAGTAGAGGTGAGCGACATTAGATGTTTCTAGCTATTATACCCATTCCACACTCTTATCATTCTAGCTAAGACAATAATCAGAGATCTAACATAAAACCCCAAGTTTGTGATCTTGAAATTATAGATTAACTATAGGAATGGATATAAATTCACTCAAATTAACTACAGATAAGTCAAGATATCAGGACCTAACAAATAAATCAAAAACCTATATCAATAGCACAACCCTAACATAGGGGTTTTAGCCACACATGATAGAAATAAAAGATTTGATACCAAACATAGCATCAACAGTCATGGATAACAAGATTGAATGCAAACTAGTTGATTATCACTGGTCAATCTTCTCCAATTTGCTTTCCAAAAGCTTCAAAACCCGTATTGTAGGAAGAAAGTTCTATGTACTACTATAGATTAATTGTTCTAATATGGTATGAACTGATATGTACAACCTTTCTAACATTGCTTATATACTCTGTGTAAATGTGTGAAAGTTTATATTGCAAAATGCCATTCGGCGGTCAATGCCGACCATTACAAGCACATGGCGATGCACCGAATGTGCACTTGACCGATTTCTTGGACCTTGTAAGGCTTTCTCTTCTGAAACATTAGGCAATGACTTTTTGTTTTGCCGATCAAATTCGATGATATATTAAAGTATTCATCACATCGATTTCTTGTCAGTGTTTTGAGGCTTTAAGTGCTACAACTTTAGGCGATCTCTTGTGCACTTTTCCTATGCACCGGACATGCTTTGCTATATCGCATCAGGCCACCTTCTTTACTTGAACTGAAACCTCGATTGCTACTATGAAAGGTGATTTTCCTGTGCACCGTACTGCAAAATGTTTTCTTTGATTGTAGGTCTAATTGGAGATAAAATGGAATATGAACATCCACTCTATGAAAATGAGATTCTTTTAGAAGTGAGTAAATGTTACTACTTTGATCGAAGTTCCTCTCAACCCAATGTACTAACAAGTATGATAAATGCATAGGCTGGACTATGATGAGAAAGAGAGAGGTTTCTTTGGACAAGGTAGAAGAGAAGGTGTCAGAATTCTTTAGTTTGTTTCAGATTCAGATTGGCTATGCAGTGCTAATGAGACCATCAAAGCCAATCACATCATAGTAGTCGAGTTCTATGCCAATACCTCAAAGACTAACTTTGGATAGGAGATGGCTACTATGATCCAAGGAGTGAGAATCATTATCAGCCTGGCCACTGTCAATGCTGCCTACAAGCTACTAGATGTAGACATCTAGGTTGAGTGTCGAGTAATCATTTTCAAGAAGTCCCATATTTCTTCTTTTGCTCTATAGTGGTACTATAAGGACACAACACCACTTTATTTAGGGGCACTACTGTGACATTATTTGGTTTAATTGTAAGTCTTGGACTCTCGAATTCACCCTTACATATCCTCATTGATTTGCACTCTCACTAACTGGTTGGTCAAACCCTTGTCGGGCTTATATATATTGTGTTTAGGTTTAGTTGTTTTAGTAGATTATGTAGCTTCTTATTTTTCTTTTTGATAGTGTGTATAATCAATGGTTCTCGATGATGGATTGAGTGACGACATTCCTAAGGGAAAATCATCGATTAGGTGTGTGAGTGCATGAGTAAATAAGGTATTTTGTGAAGTATGAGTAGTCATTGACTCTTGTTGGAGCTATATATTAGAACTGTGACTTGTTTGGTGTCGATATATTTAGTTAAGTGTTGTGGATTGTAAATGAAGCAAACCCCTCCAGATTTTGAAAGTAAATGGTTTTGGGATGATTTTGAGACAACACTTTGACTTTTTTTGTGGCTCTTACTTGTTAGATGGATATATTTTGAAAAATAAGTCCCTTGTACTTGACTTGAGAGTAATATTGAACCTTTCCGTCTTGATTTGCATGTCCTGTGTGTTTTGAGTTGTCGTTTTGTTCCTTCTGTGCATATGTGTTACCTAGAACTTGCCTTATTAGTCTTGACATGTGGGTCTTGATGGACTTTGGTTGGAGAAATGATCTTAGACATTCTTTGGTTTGTATTGAGTCCATGTAGCCTAAATAGCCACCAAATGCATTTATTCTATCCTTGGTGTCCCTTTTGAACCTAATCCTTTCTATTGGCAACCTAAATTACAAGCCTTGAACCTTTTTGAAAAGATATCCCTCTTTTGAACCCATTATCCCTCCTTGAGTTCTACATGTTTGTGACAATTAAGGCTTTAACCCTAAGTTGGGAGTGATGTAGGAAGAAAAATTAATGTGCCTAACACTTGGCTTGTCAAAAGAAAAGAGAAGCAAAAATGAATGGAGGAAAGAAAAGAAAAAAAGAGCAATTAAAAAATGAAAATAAAATGATGAAAAAGTGATTGAACAAAAAAATCCTCCTAAATATTGAAAAATGGTTCCAAGTGGGGCACCTAAGTAAAAAAGAAGGACTAAATGTGCATTGATGTGAAATGTGAAAAGAAAAGTAGAAAAGTTGGAAAAAATGTATTTTTTCTGTGGAGCTTAAGGAGGGTTAGCTACTATTATCAAAATTTTATCCTACCCTACCCCTAAGCCTACATTACAAGCATAAAATTTCCTTTGAGAGTTCCAACTAGATTTAGTTGAGCCAATATTGATTGAAACAAAGGCAAGCCTATGGTGTGGCATTTGTGTACATGAGATGTTCTTTCGTTCAGTGTGAGTGTTTGAGTCCTTGTTCGTTGTTCATTGTATATACTTATGTGTTTTGTAGACTTTCATTCTTTTTGTGAGGACATGCAAATTGACATAGATTGGTGATATTGATGCTTTTCTAAATTTGAGCCAAGTGGAAGTTGTTAGTTGCTTAGGAGTTTGAGTCACTTCTTGATAATTTGTATTGTCACTTGTTCATCCTTAGAGTTAGTTTTGGATAGAAAATATGCTTTTGAAATGTGAGGGAGTTAGTTGATAGGCATTCTCTCACTTGTGCTAATTATTGGTACCAACCATTATCATGATCATAATTTAGTTCTGCAATGTAAGTTGGGATTGTTTGCTTAAATTGCTAGCCTTTTGAGTTTGGTTTTGTTTTTCTTGAGGACAAGCAAAGTCTTAAGTTGGGGGTGTTGATAAGTGTATAACTTACCTTATTTCTTGCTCTTTTCTTATTATTTCGTGTTCTGAATCAAATAATTTAGGGCTAATTATTTTTGAAATGGTGTACGTTTTAGGTACATATGGTTTAGATTTGGCTCAGGTGGAAAAAATTGAAGTTAAAGCTGAATTAGAGAAAAAAGGTGTTGAAAATACAAAGAAGTGTACCAGGCAGCAAACACACTCCACGAACATGGCCTTTAGATATGTGAACATGAAGTAGTGGATCTAGGAAGGGTGTGGACGCGCTAAGCACTAGCGCGTAGGTAGACCAGCAAGAGACAAACATCCTCCCTCGTGGACTGCGTAGGCATGACGCGATAGGTATAAACATGAGTGGATCTCTAGGAACACGATCAAAGATCCACAAACATGGAGTACTTCGGCGACCAACGTTAGGGCAATTTAGGAGTTTCACCATTTTAGTCCCAAAATCACATATACGTGCACTCCCAGCCTCTGTTCTTAGTACTTTGGAGGAAAAAGAGATATTATTCATTGATTCATTGAACCTAGAACCTCTCTTTCATAAACTTTTGAAGGTAGAAAATACATCTTAGTGTAGATTGTAGCTTAGAGTGAAGATTTAGAGCATGTTTTTTACAAATTCTTGAGTGAATTAAAGAGTGTGAGTTTCACTTGTATTTATCTTTCACTCGCTCTTTTTTTCCTTGTTCTTTAATGCATATTTTGTAAATTTAATTGGGTTGGATATTAATTTGTTTATGGGTCTTGATCATTTCTCTTGCTTTCATGCTTAGTTGATGATTTGCTTGCAAAATCAAATGGGTTCATCCGAAAGTGCTTTGATTTATTAAATTGATTTATTGGTTCATGCTTACCTTTATGTTTAACTTATGATTTGAGGTCATGAACTTGAATTTATCTTTGATCTTCAAGTTTTCTTTAATTAGAATAGTTGAAGTAGAGGACTTGCATGATAGTCATAGGTTTATGTGTTGAGGTCCTCAAATAGGACTCAACAGCTAAGGTCTTAGGAGTTTTATGTTGACATACTCAAGCCTAGTGCATCTTTGAGTGGCTCGCGTAAGAGGCGTAATAGGCACTCGTGAAGCGCCACATTGTCATAACTGAGGTGTGATTACAAGAAAACTAGCCTATCCATAGAGTTAATTTTATACTAAGTGTGATGGATCGATTGAGCTTTAATTGATTCCCGAACACCTATTCTTGCTCCCTCGCTTGATCAATACTTTCCCCATTTCCTTCTCTTATTAGGAGTAGTGTTAGCTTAGTATCTCCCTAATTAGTTAGATATTTCTTGGTACTTACTTGTCTAATCGAGATTAGTAGCTTGTAGTCCTTAGGCAATTCAATCACCGACACATTATTGCTTGTGTGATTCGACCCTGACCTCTAAATTTGGGTTATTATGCTGATGAAAACCACCCTTGCTTCTTTTGAGTAGTAAGGTTGAGCGATAACCAAAGACTCCCTTAGTCACTTATTCCCTCTTTTATGTTGAATGCTTGTTATATGGATAAGATGGAAGCCTTAAGTCCCTAATTGCTCCCATAGCATGAGTCATACTTACCTGCCTCTTAGACTTTATTTTCTATGAGATATATGCTAATCATCTTCCCTACATCATCCCTATAGTGTGAGTCCAAAGTCTCGTCTCCCTTAGAATTTATGTGTTATTTGCTTTAACTTTTGCTTCTGTAACCAAAGATGTGTTATGCATACTTTAGAGGCTTATTTAGGGTTCCTTTGGGTTTACACCTACGCCCTAGGCTTCGGTCGTGAATTTCGATGGTGAATTCCCTAGCTGGAGGCTAGGTCGAGAAGATGTCTAGTAATGGAAAAGTGTTATATAGGAGTTAGAGGCTCAATATGTCTTTGTGGTTATATTTCATTCAAGATCTCATTCATTTCAGTACCAATACACTTATATACCTTAATGTTGTTCGTAGGTGTACCTTCTAGGCTTATGGGGGCCCAATTAGCGTACAGGGCTAGACATTAGGGTCTTACACCAAGATACAATTTTAAAACTTGACCTCATCCTGGTTGTATCTATGGTATGTACATACGTCACTTTGTTTGGTAGTTCGATTGCTTGAATATACAGATAGTTATCACTTTGCTTTTGGTTGGGCAGAGAATGATTACAGTGCATAGTGTAGCTATTCTTACAACATTTACTATACGTCACTCAATCAGCTGATAATGCCTATTGGATACCTCATATTGGTTCTCACCAGTACTGTTCTGCATCTATCCATGGTGTAGGTCCGAGCATGAGCCACCGTCGCTGACTTTGGCCTATTGGTGCAATTCCAAGAGACTTTTGGTGAGCATCAAATGGCTTTTGGGATCTTCTTCAGTCTGCTTAGTTGGCTTTCTTTGTATCTAGACACTAGCCTATGTATATACTTTTGGCTTGTATTCATAGTTGTATTATTCTGGGTTTGTATATTTGTATTTTGGTCTGCAATAGCTCTATATAGTTGACTTCCAAGTTCTGGGATAGACAATCTTTTACTTGTATTGGTGTTGTTTAGCTATAGTTGTACATAGTTTGTTAGACAGGTCACCTTGGTTATTGGGTTGGCTTGACTATAGGCGAGATATTACAACGCGCCTTCATAACCTGTAGTGTCAAGTCATGACAAGTTGGTATTAAGTCATGGTTTATTGGTCTCTCTATGCAAATCTATCATCTACTAGAGTGCTGCGGAGGGGTGGGGAAATGCCTATGACTTATCTTTAAGAGGCTACTAGATGTTTAGGAAACTCATTATTATTGATTCTTTTCATGTAGAAGTGTCTGTTGGTTCCTTAGAATCTAATTGCTTCACTTGTTCATAGATATACTAGGGATGTGTCACCAATTCTCGATAGGGAACAACCTCCAAACCTTGTTGAGCAACGACAGGATGTCTTGGCTCCCCCACAGCAGGAGGTACCAGCTTTCCCACAACACCTAGCCTCTTTTATGATTACTCCTAAGGTGCAAATGGCTATTGGTCAGTTATTAGTAGCACTTGGGTGTATTTTGCAGGGCCTGGCACTGACTCGGTTCATCAAGTACAGCCTCCAAGCCCATGCGTCGGCAGAGTATGCCACTCTAGAGGCTTCAACTACGCAAGAAAGAGAAATACCTTCCCAAGACCAGTAGATACTCAGACATTTTCTTAGTTCGACTCCATTACGATTTTTAGGGTCGATTAGCGACCATACACATGAGTTCTTGACAGCCTGTTGAGAGAGATTACACATATTAAGGGTGTTAGACTCTAGAGATGTAGAGCTTATGACATACCTATTCGATGGGCCAACCAAATAGTAATGGTAGACTTACAGAGATACTCGGTCAACTGGAGTACCATATGTGGCTTGGGTTGAGTTGTCAAAGGGATTTATGACCTGATTTTTTCCAAGAGCCTCAAAGACAAGCTTTGTGATTAGTTCACTTGTCTAGAGAAGGGCAAAATTATAGTTCCTGAGTATGAGGAAAGATTTCAAAAGCTCTTCAAATACGCCACATGTATTTGACCGAATCAGGAGGAGTGAATTCGCTATTTTGTGTGAGGATTGAGGCCTCAGATGAGAATTAGGATCCACTCTCTCGTGACTTTGGGTCGTTCTTATCTTGACATTGTGGATTGCATTTTTTTTATTGAATATTTTAGTTGTGAGGCACAAAGGGGTAACAACAAGCATGCCCATCGTGAAGGTGGGTTCAGTGGCTCACGATCCACATTTAGGGGACAAATTAACAGATCATCACTGAGATTTCAGCAATGCAAGTCTAACCATTCTTTCCGGGCATCTTTATAGGCTTTTGGTGGCCATTAAAACCTGGACACTCTCGCCAGGGTGGTTCTTCCTATCCTCCCAGGTGCAAATAGATTGATAGTGGTACAACGTCTTCAAGACAAGCAAGGTTATCATATTCTTCTAGTTAGAGTTCTAGGGCTTTAAAGTTAGGTCAGCATTACTGAGTTAGTGAAGAACAAGCCTCTCAGGTTGTTTTGACTGTGGAGCATTAAATCACTAGTCAAGAAATTTCCCAAAGCATAGAGCAACTTAGTTTCACAGACCGCTGGATCAGCTCCTCTATTGATCGTTAAAGGCAGAGGACCGAATCAAGGTCATAGAGGTTAATGGTACGAGCATTGAGATGATCAACAGAGTTCTTGGTGGGGCCAGCAAGGTCCCAGAGGTACCATTAAAGGCAGTAGAGCTGGGGGTAGAGGCGACACTAGCGGTAGAGTCCGTCAGGGCTATTTATATGTAGCTTTATCTCAGTCAGAGGTTGAGGTGTCAAATGAGGCCATTATAGGTACTATTAGTTTGTGCAAGAAGCTAATTTCAACTTTACTTGACCGTGGTTCCATGTATTCAAATGTATCTAGTTACTTTGCTTCTTGGTTAGGTGTGAGTCCCGAGCCCTTTCTATCCCAGATTCGTGTATTAACTCATGTAAGAGATTTCTTAGTAGTGGATCCGGTCTATGGATCATTTGTGATTACTCTTCTAGGATGCTGATTTTTCTATAGAATTTGAGCTGAGCACTAAGCCGATGCCCATTTCTCCTTACTGAAAGGCCCTTGCCGAGCTTCAAGAGATTAGTGTCCATCTTCAAGGTCTTCTGGATCTGGGTATCACATGGATGAGTGTTTCTCCCTAGGGAGAGCCTACTGTAACTGTTAAAAAAAGGATGGACTCTCCAAAAGTGTAGTAATTATAGGCAATCGAATAAGGTGATGGAGCAAAACTATTATCCACTACCTCACATCAATGATTTATTTGATCAGTTATAGGGAGCTGCATTTTTTTCTAAGATGGATCTGAGATTGGGTTACCATCAATAACGGATAAGGGAGCAGGATATTCTAGAGACAGCATTTCAGACCTGTTATGGCCATTATGAGTTCCTAGTTATGCTCTTGGGCTGACTAATTCCCTTGTTGAATTTGTAGGTCTAATGACTTTTGTATTCGGGTCATACTTAGATTCAATTGTTATAGTTTTCATTGATGATATTATATCATATTCACGAAGTTGAGAGAAGCATACCCAGCATGTCCGGATAGTACTACAGACATTGAGAGATCTTAGCTTGTATGTTAAATTTTCTAAATGTGAGTTCTGCCTTGAGTTTGTGACGTTCCTAGGGCACATAGTGTCCAAATATGGCATTATGATGTTCACTCTGATATAAATACGTATCATCGTAGCTTATGATACATCATGAGCCAAAGAGACTTAAATTCTGGGCAACAATGGTGGATTGAGTTTCTAGCAAATTATGATCTTTCTATCTTCTATCATCTGAAAAGGTAAATGTATTAGCAAACATCTTGAGCCAAAAGTCTTCGAGTATGGGTATTCTGGCATATTTATCCATAAAGGAGAGCCCTTTGGCTCTGGACATTCAATCCTTAGCTAATAGGTTAGTTAGATTGGAGATTTCAGACTCCAGGAAAATACTAGCCTTTATTATGGCTTAGTCTTCGTTAGTTGATCAGATCGATGCTAGACAATACAAGGATGAGACATTGGGGGACCTTTGAGATCAAGTTGCAAAGGGTGTTGGTTGTTAGATTACTATTGTTTCAGATGGCATTCCCAGATTTGATGGCATGTTATGTGTTCCAAGAGTTGGGGGTTTAGTACAACTGAGTTTACGTGAGACTCATAACTCAACATATTCTATTCACCTAGCCACAATAAAGATGTAACGAGATTTGAGGCAACATTACTGGTAGAATGGCATGAACAGAGATATAGTTGCTTATGTATCTCGTTGTCTTTGAAATGACCCCAAAAAGTGCTCGAAAATGCACCTTAGTAATGCTTAGAATCGTAATTTCCATACATCAACAAAATTTGTTCGTTATTTCAAAAATCTGACTTCATATTCTTGTTGAGGGGGTCAAATTGAGTGGAAAATAGGTCTAACCCTGATTTTAGAGTGAATGATTCACAATTTAAATTTTCAAAGTTTGCCATTTCTAGAGAAGAATCGCGCCCTAGGCGTAACGCGCTAGGGGCGCGCTAGTGTGTTAAATTTGTCAGTTTTTTATGTTACGGTCCAAGGCTTTTGGGTCTTGGGCCTAAGCCTTCCAATATGTGAAAATGCCTATACTTAGCCATATTTTACTTTCATATCATACAAGACATTCCCCAATACTTATTTAAACACATAGACAAATATTCCAGCCTAAATTCAAGTGCAAAAAACCTTTCTGGATCTCAAGGTTCTCATTTAAGCTTTAAGTCTCCATCTCCAATCTTCATCAAGCTATTCTCTAAATATAAGGTTCAGCCATGATGCCCAAACTTCCTTTTACCTAATATTGCATGATTTAAAATTGATTTACTCATGGCTCATACTTATTATGAGTTTCACTGCACAATATGTTGGGGTTCATGAAATGGTGATTGTTTTAGCATATTTTGAGCTATTAATCTAAGACCTATTGTGAGATTTGATGAAAGGTTTTTATGTATATTGTTTGATGGTGTTACCAAGTATTTATTGATCGTTTTGCATTGGATTTACTTGCATGATTCACGCTTCAATTGCTTTGGTTTACACAAGCATTACACACCTGCTAAGTGTTTGATAAAATGTCTAGATTATGATTCTTGATTTGTTGAAGGCCTAAAGCTTTGCATATGAGATGTATGACTCTATGAGGATGAAATTATATTTTATATGAGTTAATTTCATGATAAGCTTCTTGTTGAGGGGTTGATACCTCGACCACTTTGATGGAGGGTATAATATCCATTAACCTTGTTGAGCGATTGATACCTTGACCACTATGATGGAGGGTGGGATGTCCATTAACCTTGTTGAGGGGTTGATACCTTGACCGCAGTGATGGAGGGTGTGATGTCCATTTACTATGTTGAGGGGTTGATACTTTGACCACTATGATGGAGGGTGTGATGTCCATTATCCATGTTGAGGAGTTGATACCTCGACCACAACCAATGGGGTGCTAACCCTTTGATTCCGAGTACTATTTTCTGGGTCTATGATGATGGTCTCTTCTTACCTATGTAATATGTTCCTTATAAGCACATTTTACTTCAAGCATCATTCATACATGTCATATTGTTAGTATGTTATTCATTGCTTAAAATTATGCATTTTGCTCATGTTGCCTATCTATCGTTGCATTGCATCCTACATACTTAATACATTCAATGATACTAACGCATACTCTTTGCCTACATGATATTACCATGTAGGAACTGGAGATCCATTTGTCCATCCTCCTCCTCCACGTGGCCAGTGGTACCTATTCAAGCTAGTTGGTGAGTCCTCCATTCTGGGGACATTGGTCTATGTTCTTATGCTATTTATTGTTACTCTTTTTCGTTATTGTATACTTTGACTATAAGGGTGAGCCCGATTGCTTGTCTTGGCTCCGCTCTTATCTATGTAGTAGAGGTGTTGTTGGACAAGTTATGTAATTATGCTATGACTCTTGAATCTCTTTTTCTTGATGTTTATGTTGTGAAAGCTTTTCCCTTAGTCACTTTACCCTTTGTTCTAATCTAATAATGTCTTTTACTTGTTTCCACGGCCAAAGATGTGTGATGATAAGCTAAGAGGCTTGTTTCGGGTCCCTTCAGGCCATTTTCATAAAGGATATAATTGACAATTCGAAATTGCACATTATCCCTTTCCTGCAATGGATCTGGTGTTCCCCATTCGCCGGTTATATCTAGTCCCAAGGTTTGGGTCATGACAAAGATGGTATCGGAGCACTAGGTTGTTAGATCCTCGAATTCCAACACACCGCGTCAATTGGAGTCTTGTTCAAAGTTGTGTTGTGTACAATAACTATGAGCAAGAGGCTATGAGATGTTTTAAAATGTTTCCCTTCTCCATGGTCAATGTCGTGCTATAGAGTAGAGATAAGATTATTCCCCCTAACAATTGTTCTTTGATATACTAGATCATGCCCAACACAAGAGGAAGGAGAGCCCCCAACACCCAAAGAGAAACCGGCTCATGGGGAACTCGGGGATGATATCACCTTTCTTGCAGAAGTTGTGGCTAACCAAGCCAACCGAGGTGTGCAAGCCCCTCATGCTCCTACTCTGGCATCTAGGGTGAGAGACTTTATGAGGATGAATTTGCTAGAATTCTATGGGTCAAAGGTGGATGAGGAACCTCAAGAGTTCGTCGATGAGGTTATGAGGTATTGGCTATCATGGAGTTAGATCGGAGCAAAAGGCAGCGCTGGCATCTTACCAACTCAAGGGGGTTACATAAATATGGTTCACACAATGGAGGGAGGAGAAAGGGTTTGACAATACGGTGCTTTGGGAGACGTTCAAGGCGACCTTTCTTAATCAGTTCTTTCCTTTTGAGCTTAGCAAAGCTAAATTGGTAGAGTTTATGAACTTGAAACATGGATGTATGAGTGTGAGGGAGTATTCCCTCAAGTTCAACCAACTTTCAAAATATGCTCCCCAATTGGTGGCCGATCCAAGGTCTAGGATGAGTAAATTCGTGATGGGAGTATCTGATTTGGTGAGTGAGCAGTGTCTGTCGGCTCTGTTGAGTAGTGACATGGATTTGTCCTGCTTGATGAACTACGCCGAACAAATGGAGGAGGATAAGTATAGGAAAAGGAGAGGTAGGGAGCCCAAGAGGGCCAGTGGTAAAGGAAAGTTCCAATGTCCTAAAGGTCTTGGAAGTGTGGTACCTTATGCTAGGTGCCCAAAATGTAGAAGATTCCATGACGGCTCGTGCTTGAAGAAAACCAATGCTTGTTATAGTCGTGGATAGGAGGGTTACCAGATAATAGATTGTCCTCATAAGCATAGAAAGGGTAGAGGTGGTAATGTTGATCAAGGGGATGCTCCAAGATGTACCCAATTTTATGTTCTTCAAAGAAGGCAAGGAGGGGACGAGGTGCCCGATAATGCTATTGATATGTTAAGGGTTTTCTTGATTTTGTTGTGCATGCTTTGATGGTTCCAGGAGTCACTATTTCTTTCATTATTCCTTTTATTGCTAGTAAAATTTGGTCATGTGATTCTATTGGTGCTAAAGAGGCTCATAAGGGTTACTTCATGTTCTTATTGCTTAGAGTCTTTTTTTGTGATCTATGTTGAGTTATATGTGGTGGACTGGATGTCATACTTGGGGTGGACTAGTACATGCATATTATATCTCCTTTGATTGTAGAATTTGTAAGTTATAATATGATGGTTAAGGATGGTCGATCCATTTGGTCAACTACAATGGGTTAGTCGCTTCTCTAAGCTTGATATTTAGTTTGGGTTTTGTCCCCTAGTGAGGATGAGGATATATGATATCCCTAAGTGTCTTTTTGGATTAGGAGTGAGCATTTTGAATGTTGTTGGAATTGTTTAGTTGACTTATGCACTAGCTATGATTATGGGTTTCATGAATAGGGTCTTAAAACCCTACCTTGGCATGTTTATTGTGGCCTCTAGTGGTGGAGCATTGATTTATTTAGAGCATTTGAATCATTTGGAGGTAGTGTTGCAAGTCTTGGACGATGAAGGGTTGTTTGTTAACTATGATAGGTGTGAATGGAAGATAACCAGAAGGTGGTTACAACTCTTTAAGAATTATGATATGAGTGTGCATTATTTTTCCCCGGTAAGGCTAATGTTGTGGTCTATGCTCTAGGTAACTTAGCATGTGTTGAGGATAGTGGCAAATAGGTGAGGTCCATCGGTTGGCTAGATTGGGGGTTAGGTTGAAGGGAGTTGAGTATGATGGTGAAGTATTCTTAATGATCCCAAATAATCTTTGGTTGAAGGGGTTTAGATTAAGCAAGGCCTTGATTCAGGTCGTATTAGAGCTGGAGGTTTCGGGTGAAAGATGGTAAAGTGGAGGTTGTCTCCCAAGGGGGAGATGGTGGTTCATGGTACCAAGTAGACTATGTATGATTAAGGTTGACAATGAGTTTAGGGTTGTGAGTCCTTATAGACTGTAGAGGATTATTGGTAACGTTGCTTAAAGATTGGAATTACCTAGGGATATGGTTATGGTTTGTCTAGTTCTTCTTGTTTCTAGTTTGAGGGCTGTGTTGCTGACTCTACTGCTATGTCTTTGAAGTTGTAGATGTTGTGGAGGATAAGTTGTCTTAGAAAGGGGTCCCAGTGGAGGTATTGGATGGAAGGATTGAAGAAGTTCATTGGTAAGGGCGTAGTGTTCATCAAGGCCATTAGGAAGAATCATCTAGTCGAAAGTGTCTCTCGGGGAGCTAGAGGGGGCATGGAAAAGCGATGTTCATACCTCTTTCATTATATTCAAGATTATTATAACATGTCAAATTCCTTTTTGTAATTTCAAGTCTTTCATTCTAGCCCCTATGTCATTTGCATGCATTCTTGTTTATGTTGCCAAGTTCATGACAATTTTGAAACTTAGGATTGAGATTTTGAAAATGGTATTTTTTTGCATTATTATTGGGGCTGATTTGTGCATAATTACACTTATTATGTATGTTTCTTTCACATTCGGGCAAGAATGTTCCCAAGGGGGAGATATTGAAACGATCCCAAAAAGTGCTTGAAAATGTGCCTTGAAAATGCCCGGGATCAAAATTTTCATATATCTCAAAATCCATACGTTATTTTGAAAATCCGACTTCATGTTCTTGTGCGGGGGGTCAAATTGAGTGAAAATGGATCTAACCTCAATTTTAGAGCGAATGATTCACAATTTCAATTTTCAAAGTTTGCAATTTTCAGAGAAGAATCACGCCCCAGGTGCGCCAGTGTGTTAAATTTGTCCGGTTTTTGTCTTCCAGTCCAAGACTTTTGGGTCTTGGGCCTATGCCTTCCCATACATGAAAATACCTCTACTTAGCCATATTTTACCTTCACATCATACAAGACATTCCCTAATAGTCATTCAAACACTTAGGTAAATATTCCACCCTAAATTCAAGTGCCAAAAAGTTTTCTGTATCTTAAGGCTCTCATTTAAGCTTCAAGTCTCTATCTCCAATCTTCATCATGCTATTCTCCAAAGCTAAGGTATGTTGGTTTCTTTCATGGATTTTTTATGCTCATGATGCCCAAACTTCCTTTTACCTAAAATTGCATGATCTAAAGTTGATTTACTCATGGGTCTTACTTATTATAAATTTCACTGCACACTGTGTTGGGGTTTATGAAATGGTGATTGTTTTAACATGTTTCGAGCTATAAATTTAAGACCTATTATGAGATTTGATGAATGGTTTTTATCTATATTATTTGAGGGTGTCACCAAGTATCTATTGATGGTTTTGTATTGGATTTACCTGCATAATTTCACTCTTGAATTGCACGATTTTACACTAGAATTACGCACCCACCAAGTATTTAATAAAATGTCTGGATTATGATTCTAGATTTGTTGATGGCCTAATTATTGGCATATGAGATGCATGACTATATAATGATTAAAGTATGTTGTATATGTGTTAATTTGATGATAAGCTTCTATAGTATTGCACGTTGACCATGACCTTGTTGAGGGGTTGATACCTCGACCGCTTTGATAGAGGGTGTAAGGTCCATTAACCTTTTTGAGGGGCTGATACCTTGACCACTATGATGGAGGGTGTGATGTCCATTAACCATGTTGAGGGGTTGATACCTCGACCACTACCAATGGGGTTCTAAGCCTTGGATTCTGAGTACTACTTGCTTGTTCTATGGTGATAGTCTCTTCTTACCTACGTAATATGTTCTATATAAGCACGTTTTACTTCACGCATCATTCATACATGTCATATTGTTAGTATGTTATTCATTGCTTAAGATTATGTATTTTGCTCATTTTTACCTATCTATTGTTGCATTGCATCCTACATACTTAGTACATTCAAACGTACTAACACATACTTTATGCCTACATGATATTACCATGTAGAAGCTCCGTTTGGCCATCCTCCACCTCCACGTGGCTGCTGGTATTTATTCAAGCTAGCTGGTGAGTTCTCCATTCCGGGGACATTGGTCTATGTTCTTATGCTATGTATTGCTACTCTTTTTCCTTATTGTATACTTTGACTATAAAGGTGAGCCCGATTGCTTTTCATGGTCCCCACTCTTATCTATGTAGTAGAGGTGTTGTTGGACAAGTTATGTAATTATGCCATGAGCCTTGGCTCTCTTTTTCTTGATGTTTATGTTATGAAAAATTTATCATTATTCCTTTCACCTTTCTTTCTAATATAATAATGTCTTTTACTTGCTTCCACGACTAAGGATGTGTGATAATAAGCTAAGAGACCTGTTCGAGGTCCCTTCGGGTTCCCTGTTCGCCGGTCACATCTAGGCCCTAGGCTTAGGTTGTGACAGTCTTACTTGTTGATGTTCGACTCAACATTCCTCAAAACCATTAAGAAGGATTGCTATATTCATCACACATTACCTAACTGAGAGTCAGGGTTGAATCCATAGGGAATGATAGGTTCAAAACTAGAAGTATTAAGTTGCCCTAAAGGTTTGTAGCATTAATAAAGATGATTTGAATATTAATTAAAGAGAAAAGATTGTGACTATTGATTTTAACACTAATGGAAAAAAAGTATTCTGGGGGTGTGTACACTTTGGTCTAGAAATCAATATTTCGAATCCTTATCAGCCATTCAACCAAACCCACAACATTTCAAGCTATCATATTCATTGCCCACCCCAATCATTCAAGGCTATTACAACAATTGAAGATCTAACCATAACCCTGATTATGCAACCATAAGATTTCAAGTAAACAAAGCAATAAATATGAAATCACACCAATTAATGTTAATACATTCAAAATTATAGAAACTGAATCATATTTTCAAGAACCCAAATTATTTACAAACCCCTCAACATAAGGGTTCTAGCCTTGCATAATTAAAAGAGAAATTGAATTACCAAATTGATTCTCATTGCAATAGAAGTTGAAATTTACAAGAAAATTGAATTGAAGTTCAAGTCTCTAGCTCAGATCTACACATCCACAGCCAAATTCTAAAAACTGTTCTTCAAGCTAAGGCTAATTCTCTCTCTTCAATGTACTTCTTCTTTCTAGAACTCTAATGTGGTGTACTAATGATTCTCTTCTCTAGAAATAGTCCTTTAAAATTTCCTTTTATACTCCATAAAAAAATAGCTCAATTAGTGCACGAACACCGGATCGATGGTCAAAGTCAACTATCACCGAACATATCGGCGATCCACTGAATGTGTACTTGACCACCTTTTTAAACATCTGTTGTAGACCTTGGTCTCTGTAACATTAGGAGACACAATCGTGCACCACTTAATTTATTCGATGATTTGCAGAACCTTTACCAACATCACTTTTTTACACCATATTTGTGGGATTGGACACTACAACATGAGGCGATCAATATCAGCATGCGACGATCCACCAAATTTTTCAATGATGCCAATTTCTACCTCCATTTTGCACTTTTGCTACTTTTGTCCTATGTTATCAAGTTTTGTCCTTCCATGCATTTTCATACCCAATTCTAGCATCAACCATATAGATTGGTAAGCATATGAGGCACATGAATACATTGAGGATAAGATTTTCATGCTTTTTATGATCTATATAAGCCTAAAATGTAGACTCATCAACACCTCCAACTTGAAATTTCGCTTGCCCTCAAGAAAATCAAATATCAATCAATCTAAAGCACATAAAGAGTAGCACATACATTCCTCCGTTTGTCATCAATCTTTAAAGCTTATACAAACCACTTACGCAATTTTGAAGCCTCAAGAGATGACTAAGGAGTTATCAAGAAAAACCTATGCTCACAATTGCCAATGCAATTGCTAATCAATGCCCAAAAACATCATCACTTGCCCTCACAACAAAAAAAGATCCTTATGCATACAAAATCATGACATTAACTTTAAGGATCTATCAACACTTGTACTCCCAAGTGGGAATTGACATGAAAGTTTTTACCCATAGTCTTGCCCTTATTATCAATCAATGTTCACTTAATTTCATCCAAACTAGGATAACAAAGGACTTTTCTGGGGTTGTAATGTAGGCTAAAGGATGGGTATGCTAGCATTTGGGTATAAGTGACTCATCCTTTCTAGAACTCTACATACAACTATTTTACTCTCATGATTCTTTAATTTTCTCTTCTCTTTCTCTTTCCAATGACATCATTTTCCATTGAACCTCAACTTTAGGTGTCCCCATGCAACTATTATTTTTCTTTTTATTTTTCAAAAATTTCAAGGGTTCCTATTTTCAAACTAATTCTTTTATTTCTTCTTGTTGAAGAAGTTTTCTTCCTTTTTTTTTTCATCTCGCATGGACTACTCCACTTCTTTCTTTTTTCTTTTCTCAACTTCTAAATCGAAGATACCCCTCTCTTACCAACACCGCCAACTTGGTGTTTGACCAAAACTTTCACTAATTTAAGCTCTAGGAGGGAATGGTGGTCAAAAGAAGGAATATTTTTTCAATTGAAGGTCGAGGTTAACAAAGTTGCCAAGGAAAAGGTTTAAGTCTCAATAGGGTTCACTAGGGATATAATTAATATCAAGGGAGGTTCTTTGGACAAAGTAGACTTAAAAGAAACCAAAGAAGGCCTACGGTTATCTTCCTAGTCCTAATTCTAACAAGATAACACTTCAAAATAAACCAGGAAAGCTGTAGCTATCAATAAGCATGCCCTTCAACAAATACCTCATCTCTCATGGAAAAATGGCTTCCGAATTCAAAAAATGGCTAGATAACACACACCTACAATTTATCGATCCACGCATATCCAAGCTCGGCACTCACTTAGTCAATCAATGTGCTTCCAATCCATGCATGGATCATTTTCACATGAGATGGACTAATTGGTGAGTCAATACATGCTCCTCATCCATGACAATATCTGAATAAAAAATATTGGTGATCAATACTTCGATTGCTAAGGACTTTGACACATTACAAAACATTTTTCAAATGACTTTTCATATATTCACGGGTATTTTCCAAAATCCAAGACATAATCGGCACACATCATTCACAAGACATTGATCAAAATAAAACTAAGAGGTTATTAAGTATTACAACCTAAAATAATATTTACAAACATAAAGTAAAGATTTTCTTAATTACACATCAGGAAAAACACAAAATTAAACACAACCTATTGTCTCAACCAACCATAAAATAACTAAAAATAAAACTGATGCCATCAACATCATCAAAGAAATTAGGATTCTAAATTTTCACTCCCTCCTAAAAAGAAAACATTGTCCTTAATATAAAAGAACAACATCAATAAAGCTCAAAAGAAATGAGTAAAATAAACAAACACCCTCATGATTCGACATGTGATGGTGATGGAGTTTAAGAAGAGGTAATGGGGACATATGTGCCTGGGTCTTGAAGTTCAAGAGCTGAATCGGGTACCAGAGTAATGGACTCCACATCCATTTGTGGCATCATATGCTCTGGCTCAATTGTACCGGATGACCAACTTATCCCAATCATAGACCTATGACAAAGTGACTCTATAGTAACGATAGCTATAATAAGTTCCTCCATCACCATCAACTCTTCATGCTCCTATGGTGTTCTAGCAAGTCCCAAGGCCTTCTCGTCTGTCTCCAAGGAAGATAGTAACACATCATTATCAGTTTCTACAACTAGACTGACATCCACTACAAGAAAAAAGACTTTTAACGACCATTTCTTAACGAAGAAAAGTTAATCCGTCATTATAAATACACTTATAGTGACCAAATATTTTTCGGTCGTTATAAATATACTTATAGCGACCAAATATTTTTTTCGGTCGTTGTAAATATACTTATAGCGACCAATATTTTTTCGGTCGTTATAAATATACTTATAGTGACCAAATTCTTTTTCGGTCATTATAAATACACTTATAGTGATTAATTTTTTGGTTGTTAAAGATAAATTTTATTCGAATATTAATGAGGGGATAAGTTTGAACATTAAACACGTAACATCCCGTGGTTAAGACATATTAGTTGGTGTAAAAGTACATTTTAATTAATATGAGTGCAAAGATATTAGACCAAATCATGTTATAAGTATAACAAGTGGCATTTTATTGATTATTTAATCATTCTGATAAGAATCCTCCAACTTTTATAATTTTGATTATTTCATAATAATAAAAATTTAATAAAAAGAAAAAAAATATTAATGTTTTATCTTCTAATAGCTCTTTCCATCATTCTTCTTATAGTCAATCATATAAAATTTTAAAATATTGTAAAAGCTTTTAGTTATTATCTTTTTGGCATAATTTTTTTAACTTAAATATTTTCTTGACATAGTTTCTATATATGTTTTTATTTTGAGAGAATTTATTCATCTTCACTTGACCTTTTTAAAAATGCAAGGTGAAGTAGGTCAAAATAAAATATTAAAAATAGAAGCAATAATATTAAATTATAATAATTATGAGCTTATGAGATTAATGTAAGGTAGAAAGGTTATATAGATTTGGTAATAAGTAATTTTCGCAAGAGGATAGATGTTTCTCCACTTACAAATTATCTCCACCAATAGACTTAAGAATCAGTATTCAGTAATAATATTTTTTAAATAAAAAATATATATTGTGTCGACTTTTTTTCGTTATTGGTTGTGAAAGTAACATGTGTATACAATGAAAAATTATTCGTTTGGGTTAGAAAAGTATAAAATAAAATTTTACAAATAGACAATTTTAAAAACTTTACATGACATATAACCAACTACTAAACTAATTAAGAGATTGTGATTTTTTTATTATTTAAAATTTACAATGATATAATTGATTTGTATCTCATAATATTTTAATGATATTGAATTGTTTATATTAAGTGACTGCTATTAATATAAAAGGTGAAACTAAAAGAAGTTGGTGGTTTTATCCATGAACCAATATGAAAAAAGTCAATAACTTAAGGTGCAAAATACAAAACAAATAACTTTATAGCTAGAAGTAGAAAACTCAACTTTCTTTTTATTTGATTGTGAGAATAGAAACAAAGTTTATACTTCATTGTAGTTAATCTTTGATTTTGCGAAAAAGAAAAAAGAAGATAATAGTAATTAGGACTGTTATTGATAACCTTACATGAAGTTTTTATACTTGTCTTTTAAAAGATCATGCAGTTTGAAGAACTTATTCACAGAGAAAGTGTAAACAAATATAAGAAAGGAAAAATTTTTGAAGCACAAAAAGAATACATTTCATATTTAAGAAAAGATATTCTGATTTTTCTTTTACTAAGAGTTAAAAATATAATATCATATAATTTGTATGTCTATATTTTTGTAATATTATGCAATATCATTATTTATTACTACTATGAAATTTAATATGAATATAATCAATTTGTATGCTTTTATATTGTTTGTATGTGTGTGTATGTGCACTTTTGCTGATCTAATTTATGGTCGCAATTAAGGTTTTAATAACTAGAATGGAAGGGAGCCTTGGAGTAATTGGTAAAGTTGTTGTCATGTGACCAAAAGGTCATGGGTTCAAACCTTGATAACATCATCTTATAGAAATGCAAGGTAAGGCTACGTATAATAGATCCTTGTGGTCGGACCTTTTCCTAGAAGTGCTCCTGGCTTGCCTATTTTTTTTAATAACTAGAATATCAATTAGCGAAGAAAAAAGTTATCTTATGAAAAGAGGTATAACGATCGGACTTTTGTCTTCGTTAAAGCTTTTTTAACAACCGAATTTAATCTGGTCACTAAAATTTAGATGACAGAGCTTTTAACGACCGGTGACGACTGGATTTTTACCCGTCGTTATTGACTAGTAACTCCGGAAACAGTCTCGCTATGTTTTTAAACATAGGGGTCAGGCTGCGTACATCCGACCCCCCTTACCCCGCAATAGGCGGGAGCCTTTGAGGCATTGGGGTAATGTTGTTGTTGTTATTGACTAGTAACGATCGGATTTATACTTTTAGTGATGGAATTTTTCCTCGTTAAGGACCTATTTTCTTATATCCTAGTTGCCTAAGTTGGCATATCCTTAGTAACCTCATGTGGCATGCCCACCAAACCCCAAAGTGATGGGATATCCATGTGATTAAATACTGCCACCTTTTTGGTTAATTCACTAATATCGGCTTTTATGGTCATAACGTCAGCACTTACCCACCCTTAGTCTCCAAAGTTATTTTTCTGTCAATACAAGCCACATTCTTTGACCCCTGGTTTCCCATATTCATCGTCAACTTGTCCGGCCTCAATTTTCACACATCTATGATATCTCTCTACTTATTTCCCTCATCATGTAATGGGACCAAGACTACTGCTATGACCCTCTCAATTAGTGTAGACAAAGTTGACTCAACCAAGTAGACCTAATTTCAATCGATTTGGCTAATCATGTTATATCACAAATGGTATTCTTTGTGATTTGTGTTCCATTTGTTGGAGCTTGAGGCTCCAGCTGTGTAGATGATGAAGGAATAGGAATAGAAGAGGAAGGATTTGGAATAGAGGAAGAAGGTATACCTGACTCAGTTGCCTGAAGTGCCAGCCTCAAGTATCTTAACATCTACCATAGGCATAGTGTTTGTTGGCTTCTTCCTTTCCCTATTCTTCTCATCTCGCATGAACTTAGCATTAATACGACAGATATCTGTGGAAACTGATGGAGTAATCTTAATATCATTTTTACCAATAAACGGGACTATAACTCTCATGCATAGTGTTGTAGTGAGGCTCAGGAATGGAAGAGACGTCTAGGGTTGTTTGGCTCGAGTAAGTATTTATAGAACTGTAATTGAATCAAGGTTCAACTTCCTATGGTCCATTATACAACCCACCAGTGCTGCCTTAGGATTCCAAAAGATAGATTCATTTTGTGATGACATGAGGTTACTGGTGATAAACCCAAACCAAAATCTAATACAAATGTGCTCCTTCATTTCAATCACTACCCCTTTATCCAACCATGAGGGGGCTGCAATACCAATCATAGGGGCAAGCCAAGCTTTGATATCATAAAGGATTCTCTTATCAATTATGTCAGCCAGATCATGTCAAAGCCAAAATATGCATCCCAACAAGTCATTAATATCCATCTCACACAAGGGACAAGCACACCCAACACTTCAACCACATCAATTGGCTTTGGAGAAATTTTAATCCGAGCTTCGCTCTTTGGAATGACTCTAGCATAGGCCTCATAAAATTCACGGACACAACAATGTACATAAGGTTCCATAAGTGCGGTGAAGTGTTGGAAAGAATGGAATCTAAGAGTGTGCACACTTGGAGATATTTATTAACTACCCCATATGAAGATAGCCTTCTCTTCTCCTAAATTGTCCTCAGCCCCACAGGCTTTAAACATTTTAGATGTCATGGTAAAATTGTCTCTCGGATGGTTTGAAAGGTCTGGAGGAATGAGTCATACATATGTTTGGTCCTAGCCTCTATCTGATGACATTTTTGAGTCGGCTCTGAAGCCGAAGGCTCATGTACTAGGGTTTTGGACCCCGCTTGTTCCTTCTAGGAGCTAGGACACTCTATCCCGAGATATACCTCTTTATTACTACTTATGTATTTTTGTTCGACCATTTCTTTTTTACCTTGCTGCAATCTTCCCTATGTGGCTTTTGAGGTCCTTGTTCTTCCTTCTCAGCAACTATAAGGGCTGCCCAGGTTGCACGTGATTTTCGAGATACAACATCCTTTAGATAAGGCATATCAGCATAAAAGATCAAACATGTGTGCAAGAATAAATGATATGGAAGGGAGATTCAAAATAAATATAGTTGGAAATCAAGTCATTTTTCCTACTGAACATGTTCGGTAGATCGTTGAACTGATTCGGTGGTCAAAATGATTATCGCCTTTCTTATAGAATATAGGGTGCTAATCACTAACACATTTGGCGATGATGTAAGAATTTAGTAACCATTTGGCGATCAACTATACCATCGATGAATATGATAGAACACAACATTAAAAACCTATCACAAAGGTAGTGTGTGTGGCCCTTCGGCGTGTTGCCGAGTCAATTCCAATGGTTAAAATGATAGTCGCTAAATTTTTTTGGCAAAGTGAATTTCCTCACAATTATAATTCTAACACACCATGAGAAAAGAAGGAAATTCCACAACGCATTCCTCATCAACACATTGTCACACACCAACACAAGCTTATTTCTCCTCAACATTCACACCAAGCATATGAATCCAACCAAACAATGACTTTACCATTAAGAAAGATGTCACCCGCTCATCATTGGACAAGTTCAAGTTGCATGATCAAATTCAGGGGTTACTCAGATTTCACCCACAAAACGTGAAACAAAATAAACCCACAGAAAATGTATTCACATCAATCTCTCAAGCAATCAAGTTCATAATCCCAATAAAGGTGACACATCAAGACATTTCGATTGAATTATACAAAATACTAATGTAGTCAATGATTATGCATCTTTAATCATGACTCAGACCTATCATATTTGCGTAATCAATTTAATCAATGATCAATATATACAAGAACCCAAATAAAGAGGTGCAAATAGAAACCTAGAGTTCTAATGATATCATTCCAATAAGGCATACCATGATTCTCAATAATTTCCTATATCACATCATATGGTAGACAATGTAGATTACCAATGGGATGGTATAAGATTGGAGAGATGTCTTGATTAGACCAGATTTGGTACTAGATGCGATGGAGAAATTGAAGGTCATAAGAGAATGGTTAAGGGCTACTCAAAGTCGTCAAAAGTCATATGCCGATGCTAGAAGAATATCATTAGAGTTTGATTGAGGTGATTACGTGTAATTAAAGGTTTCATGAATGAAAGGGGTAATATGTTTTTGCAAAAGGACAAATTGAGTCTTAGATTTATGGGACTCTATAAGATAGTGAAAAGAATTGGGAAGGTAGCCTATGAGCTAGTTTTTTCTATGGAGTATGTTGTGGTTCATCTATTGTTTCATGTGTCGATGCTAAGTAAATTCTTGGGTGATCCTAATTCTATTGTTCCATTAGGGGATGTGTCTATTGAGGAGGATTTCACTTATGAAAGGTACCAATTGAGATTTAGGACCAACAAGTGAAGAAATGGTGAAATAAAGAGGTTACATCCATCAAAGTGTTATAGAGAAACCAAACCATTGAGAGTACTATTTGGGAGGCCAAGGCAGGCATGATGAAATGATATCCTTACCTCTTTCTTTCTATTCAAGACAAAGGTACTTAATATGAACCGTTCCTCTAAAAATTCTCATGAATATGTGTTTCTTGTTACATTGCATGCATGCATGATCATGAAACTATTTTTGAATGATGTTTGATGCATAAGTTTGATGATTTTATGAAAGAATAAGTTGCATTTTTGCATATATGTCCTGAGGATGACTATGTTTATATTTTATTCAACCACATTTCTATCTCATTCGAGGACAAATGATCCCAAGAGGGAGATATTGTAATACCCCTCATGTCTATGGTCTTGGGAAATAAAAGTTAAAGAAATTTTGGAGCTGACTGGTCATACAAGCTAGAATAAAACTCATTGATAAATCCATGTGTCATAGAAAGGTTTCGTTAATTGAGCTTAATAAAGTTAGAAATCATGGAATTTCTTGAAGTTGAGCCACGATTAATATGATAGGTCATCAATGAGACCATGGACTATTGATGGCATCATCAAAGAGATCTCTGATGGATGGAAATCTTCTAATTATGGGGAGTCTTTACAAAGGGACTTACAACCCATGAAAGGAATGACGGGTTATCCTACATGTTCGTGGTTTGAGAAGTGACATTTCCAAAATCTCAACTTTTGTGGCATAGTTTCTACGCCCCAAGGCACGAGCCTTAGGTTGAACCATGACCCATTGATGGATTCTCATGGATGACTTCGATAGATTTTAAAGAAGTGTGTATTTTAAATTTCCTATTTTTTAACTCCTAAAGGACCCAATGCGCCTCCATCACGGACCAGTGTTATTTTTGCCCAATTTTGTTGAGTCAATCCAAGGCCTTTGGGTCTTGTGCCTATGTCTTCCCATGCATGCAAATACCTATACTTAGCCATATTTTACCATCATCATATCATACAAGACATGCCCCAATGCTCTTTCAAATACTTAGACAAATATTTCACCCAAAGTTCAAATGCCAAAACTCATTATGGATCTTAAGGATTCCACTCAAGCTTCAATTTCTCATTTCCAGTCTTCATCAAGGAATTTTCTAAAGCTAAGGTATGTGGGTTTCAACCATTGGGTCCTTTAACCCATGGTGCTAAAGCTTTCTTTTTTACATAAAACTCATGTTTCTAAGTTGATGTACTTATGAGTTTTACTTAATTTGAATTTGACTATGAACTACATTGGGGTCTCATAAAAAAAGTGATTGTTCAAGAATGTTTTGAGCTATAAACCTTTGACTTATCTTGAGACTTAATGAAGGGTTTTGATATATATTGCATGAGGGTATTACCAAGTATTGGTGGGTAGTTTTACATTATGTTTTCTTGCATGATTTTACTCTTGAATTGCATAGTTTTACACTAACATTACACACTAGCCAAGTGTTTGATAAAATATCCATATTATGTTTCTTGAATTGGTGAAGGGATAATGCTTGGTATATGAGTTAAGTGATTTATGATGATGAAAGTATGATATATATGTGTGATTTCATGAAAAGTATCTATTGTGTTTTGAGTTGACCATAGCAAATTATCGATGATGCCTCAATTGCCTCGGATGGGGGTAGTAAGCCATCAACCAATTGAAGAGTTGGTACCTCAACCACTTCTGGGTGGAGGGTGGTCATGTCCGTCAACCAATTGAGGGGTTGGTACCTCAATCATCTCGAATTGGGGTGGTAAGCTATCAACTAGTTAAGTGGTTAGTACATCAATCGCCTCAGATGAGGGTGGTAAGCCATCAACCAATTGAGGAGTTGGTACCTCAATCACTTCCGGCAGAGGGTGGTCATGTCCGTCAACTAATTAAGGGATTGGTATCTCAATCAATACTAAGGGGTGGTCTACCTTGGATTTCAAGTAGTAAGTTTCTTATTCTATGATGATGGTCTCCTACTACACATGTAATATGTTCTATGTAAGCATATTTTACTTCAAGCATCTCTCATGCATGTCATATTGTTATATGCTTATTTATTGCCTAACTATGTATTTCGATTATGTTGCCTATTTCTTGTTGCATTGCATCCTACATACTTAATACATTCAAATGTACTAATACGTACTCTATACCTATATGATTTTACTACTTAGGAGCTGGAGCCCCACTTGATCATCCTCCTCTCCATGGCTAGTACGATGATTCTCAAGTAGGTTGGTGAGTTCTCAACTCCGAGGACATACTTCTCTTTATTATGCTATGTATTAACTCCTTTTTTATGTTGGCTACTTATGACTATGAGGGTGAGCCTAATTGATTGTCTTAGCCCCCGCTAAGTTCTATGTTTAGAGGTGCCGTTGGACAAATCATGTATTATGTTATGAGCCTTGACTCTCTTTGACTCTTTGATGTTTTATGATATGAAAGATGTCTCATAGCCCTATTTATCCTATTTACTATTTCTTATTATTATTTTATTGCTTCCGCGACCAAGGATGTGTAATGATATGTTTAGAGGCTTATTTGGGATATCTTCGGGTTCCCCATGCACTGTGTCACGTCTAGGACCTAGGCCTTGATCGTGACAAACTTGGTATCAGAGCACTAAGTTGTTAATGGTCCTCGGCATCCAACACACCGTGTCAATTAGAGTCTTATTAAAGGTTGTGTTGTGTACCACAACTATAAGTAAGAGGATATGAGACGTTTTAGGAAATATTTCCCTTCTTATTACTCTATGCCATGCTATAGAAGTTAGGTAAGATTCCCCCTCTAACGATTGTTCTTTACTATTCTAGATCATGCCTAACACAAGAGGAAGAAGAGCCTGCACACCCGAGGAACAATCAGCTCATGGAGAGCTTTGAGATGCTCTCACCTTGCTAGCTCAACTTTTGGCTAATCCAGCTAATCAAGGGGCCCAAGATACTTATGCTCCTACTCCGGCATTTTGGGTGAGAGACTTTATGAGGATGAACCCATCGGAGTTTAATGGGTCTAAGGAGAATGAAGACCCTCAAGAAGTTATTGATGAAGTGTACAAAGTGTTGGCTATCATAGGTGTGAGGTTGGAAGAGAAGGCAGAGTTGGCGGCCTACCAACTCAAAGGGGTGGTCCAAATATAGTACACTCAATGGTAGGAGCTGAAGGGGAACAATAATGTGGTTCTATGGGAGGGGTTTACGGCGGCTTTCCTCAACCAGTTCTTTCCTCTTGAGCTTAGGGAAGCCAAAATGATAGACTTCATAAATTTGAAGCAAGGACATGTGTGTGTGAGAAAGTATGCCCTCAAGTTCATCCAACACTCTAAATATTCTCCACACTTGGTTGCCAAGTCGAGGTCTAGAATGAATAAGTTTGTGATGGATGTATTCGATTTAGTGAGTAAAGAATGTTGTACAGTATGGTGATTTGTCACATGGATTTGTCTCGCTTGATGACTTATGCTGAACAATTGGAGGGGGAGAAGTTGAGAAAGAGAAGGATTAATGAGGCTAAGAGGGCCTGTTTTGATGGTAAGTTCCAAAGTTGCAAAGGTCGCCAATTTCATCAAGGCCAAGGGGCTTCAAATGCTCCTAGTGAGAGGTTTGCCAATGACTATCCAAGGCCCCAAGAAAGTGGTGGTGTGATTCCTAGACCCCTGTGTACAAAGTGTGGCAGAGGTCATGGTAGTACATGCTTGAGGGATACCAATGCTTGTTTTCATTGTGGAGAAGTAGGCCACAAGATGATTGATTACCTATGTAACCTCAACAAGGGTAAGGATGTTCATCCACAAGGCTGGGGTGCTAATGTGGTTACTTTAGGGAGAGGAGGTCAATAAGGTGGTGCCCCAAGGCATAATCGATTATATGCACTCCAAGGGAGACAAGGGGTTGATGAGGTGCCTGATGTTGTCACCAATATGTTAAAAGTCTTTGATTTTGATGTGTATACATTGATAGACCCGGGTGCCACTCTTTCTTTTGTTACACCTTTCGTTGCCAAAAATTTTCATGTTGAGCCGAATTATTGTGTGAGACTTATGAGGTGTCTACTCTCATTGGTGAATCGATTGTTCTCAGAAAGGTCTATAGAGATTGTCCTATTTGCATCTTGTATAAAATATTTCCTTGTGATGTTGTTGAGTTGGATCTAGTGGATTTTGATGTCATTCTTGGGATGGATTGGTTGCATGTATATTATTCCTCTATTGATTGTAGAACTCATAGGGTCAAGTTCCAATTCCTAAATGAACTCATCCTTGAGTGGGAGAGTCATGATTTGGTGGTCAAGGGTAGGTTTATCTCTTTCATTAAAGCCTAAAAGTTGATCTTTAAGATGTGTGTCTATCATCTTGTGAGAGTTAGGGATGTTGAGTCCAAAGTCCTTTCTATAGATTTGGTCCTGGTGGTTAGTGAGCTTCTTGATATCTTTCCTAATGACCTTTCTAGTATTTCTCCCAAAAGGGAAATATAATTTGGTGTAGACTTCCTTCCTGATACTCAACCCATTTCTATTCCCCTTTACCGTATGGCCCCGACAGAGTTAAAGGAGTTGAAAGAGCAATTAAAAGACTTGTTGGAGAAGGGTTTTTTTAGGCCTAGACAATTACCTTGGGGTGCATCGATTTGGTTCATCAAGAAGAAGGATGGGTCTCTTAGAATGTGCATTGACTACCAGCAACTTAATAGGGTTACCATCAAGAATAAGTACCCTCTCCCAACGATTGATGATTTGTTTGAACAACTTCAAGGGACTAGTCACTTCTCTAAGAGTGATCTTTGGTCCGGGTTTCATCAAGTGAAAGTGAGGGAAAGTGATATTCCCAAGATGGCTTTCTAGACTATGTATGGGCGCTACGAATTTATGGTTATGTCTTTTTGGTTGACCAATGCACCGGCTATCTTCGTGAATCTTATGAATAGGGTCTTTAAACCCAATCTTGATTTGTTTGTGGTGGTTTTCATTGATGATATCTTGATCTATTCTAATAGTGAGGAGGAGCATGTAAGTCATTTGAGAGTAGTGTTGCAAAAGTTAAGAGAAGAGAAGTTGTATGTCAAATATGAGAAGTGTTAGTTTTGGTTGAAAGAGGTTGTCTTTCTAGGTCATGTGGTATCGGGGGATGGTATTATGGTGGATCCTAAAAATATGGATGTGATTAAAAATTGTCCTAGACCATTAACCCCATCAAACATTAGGAGTTTCTTAGGCCTATCGGGTTTCTATCAGAGATTTGTGAATGGGTTCTCTTCTATTGCTTCTCCCATGACTAAGTGGACTCAAAAGAAGGCTAAGTTTGTGTGTACCAATGAGTGTGAAAAGAGTTTACCAACATTGAAGATAAGCTTGTCTCTGCTCCTATCTTTGCTCTACCAAAAGGGATTGTTGTGTATTGTGATGCCTCCCGAGTTGGTTTGGGTTGTGTGCTGATGCAAAATGCTAAGGTAATAGCTTATGCTTCTAGGCTACTTAAAGTGCATGAAAAGAATTATCCTATTTATGATCTTGAATTTTCCGCCGTGGTATTTGCTTTGAAAATTTGGTGTCATTATTTGTATGGAGTGTATGTTAATGTATTTACGCATCATAAGAGTCTCCAATATGTGTTCACTCAAAAAGATCTCAACTTGAGACAACGAAGATGGTTAGATCCTTTTAAGGATTATGATATGAGTGTGAATTATCATCTTAGTAAGGCTAATATGGTGGCGGATACTTTGAGTAGGGTGTTTATAGGTAGCCTAGCTCATGATGATGATGGTGGCAAAGAGGCCGCTAGGGAGGTCCATCGGTTATCTAGATTAGGGGTAAGGTTGGAAGAGGTGGACAATAATGGTATTGTGGTTGTTAATAGTTCAAAATCTTCCTTGGTTGATAAGGTAAAAGTAAAGCAAGATCTTGATTCCTCCTTGTTAGAATTGAAGGCGGCCTTGGTGAGAGAGGGCAAGGTGGAGGTTTTCTCCTAAGGGGGAGATGGTATCCTTAGGTACCAAAGTAGGTTTTGTATGCCTAGTGTTGATGGCTTGAGTTGGAAGGTTCTTGATGAGGCTCATAATTCTTCCTATTCTATTAACCCAGGTTCAGCAAAGATGTATAGAGATTTGAAGGAAGTGTTTTATTGGGGATGTATGAAGAATGACATTGCTAAATTTGTATTAGGTTGTTATAGTTGCCAACAAGTCAAAGTCGAACACCAATGGCCGGGTGACTTAACCTAAGATATACAGATTCCTACTCGGAAGTGGGAGGAAATTAACATGGATTTTGTGGTTGGGTTGGCTAAGACTAGAAAGGGTTTTGATTCTATTTGGGTTGTGGTTGATAGAATGACAAAGTTGGACCATTTCCTACCAGCTAAGACTACTTATGGAGCCAAAGGCTATGCTAAATTATATATTCATGAGTTAGTTATATTGCATGGGGTTCCTTTGTCTATCATCTCGGATCATGGTACTTAATTCACTTCACTTTTTGGAGGTCCTTCAAAAGAGTTCTTGGTACCAAGGTTAAGCTTAGTACAGACTTTCACCCTCAAATGGATAGCCAAGCAGAAAGAACAACCCAAACTCTTGAGGTTATGCTTAGAGCTTGTGTTTTGGAGTTTAAGGATAGTTGGGATGATCACCTTCCATTGATTGAGTTTGCTTATAATAGTAGCTGTCATTCTAGTATTGGTATGACTCCTTTTGAGGTCCCCTGTGGTAGGCATTGCAGGTCACTGATTGGGTAGTTTAAAGTGGGAGAAATGACATTGTTGAGTCCGGATCTGGTCATGGAGGCCATGGAGAAGGTAAGTGTGATTAGGGAGAGGTTGTAAAAATCCCAAAGTCGTCAAAAGTCCTATGCCGATGTGAGGAGAAGGGAGCTTGAATTTGAAGTTGGTTATTGGGTTTATTTGAAGGTTTCACCTATGAAGGGAGTGCTCGTTTTGGTAAGAAGGGTAAATTGAGTTCAAGATTTGTGGGTCCTTATAAGGTACTGAGGAGGATTATCAAGTTGGCATATGAGTTGGAGTTTCCTATTGAAGTGGACTTGGTTCATTCGGTGCTTCATGTATCCATGTTGAGGAAATGTATGGGTGATCTGAATGTCATTGTTCCAAGTGATGTTGTAGGGGTTATTGAAGATAACTTGACCTAAAAAGAAGTTCCAGTAGAGATCTTGGACAGACAAGTTAAGAGGTTGAGGAATAAGGATGTGGCTTCTGTTAAGGTCCTTGGAGGAATCAACAAGTCAAAAGTGCTACATGGGAAGCCGAAGCAGACATACAAAAGCGATATCCTTATCTCTTCCATTTTACTCGAGCCTAAGGTACCAATTATAAGTTTTCTATGTGATTTCATGTCTCATGTATTATCCTCTATGTTATTTTCATGCATTCATGTTTATGTTGACAAGTTTATGATGATTTTTGACACTTATGATTGAGATTTCGAAAACGATGTTTAAGTGTATTGATGCATTCATGTTGGGGCTGATTTCTTCATGATTAATCTTCTTATGTAAATTTCTTTGACATTCAGGGATGAATGTTTCCAAGAGGAAGATATTGAAACCACCCCAAGAAAGTTCATGAAAATGTGCGTCGGAAGTGCCTGAAATTGTAATTTTCATATATCTCAAAATTCGTGTGTGATACTGAAAATCCAACTTCATATTCTTGATTGGGAGGGGGAATTGAGTGGGGAATGGGTCTAGCTTAAATTTTAAAGCTACCATATCAAAATTTGTAAATCCATAATTTTGTTTATCTAGTGTATGTCCGTGATGGTACCATAACGCATCTCCATCTCAGACTAGTGTGATTTTTGCCTAGTTTTGTTGAGTCATTCCAAGTCCTTTGGGTCTTGGGCCTAAGTATTCCCATGCGTGAAAATACCTATACTTAGTCATATTTCATCTTCATATCATACCTAATACTCTCTCAAACACTTAGACAAATATTTCACCCAAATTTCGTGTCCCAAAACTCATTCCGAATCTTAAGGATTCCACTCAAGCTTCAAGTTCTCATTTCCAATCTTCATTAAGGAAATCTCCAAGGCTAAAGTATGTGGGTTTCAACCATTACGTCTTTTCACCCATGGTGCCCAAGCTTCCTTTTTACATAAAGCTCATGTTTCCAAGTTGATTTACTTATGGTTCTTACTTAATATGAATTTGACTATGAACTATGTTGGGGTCTCATAAAAGAGTGATTGTTTAAGCGTGTTTTGAACTATGAATCTTTGACATATCTTGAGAATTTATGAAGGGTTTTGATGTATGTTGCATGAGGGTACTGCCAACTGTTCGCAGATGGTTTTACATTAAGTTTTATTGCATGATTTCATTCTTGAATTGCATAGTTTTATACAAACATTATATACCCGCCAAATGTTTTATAAAATATCTGGATTATGTTTCTTGAGTTGTTGAAGGCATAATGCTTGGTATATGAGTTACTTGAATTTATAGTGATGAAAGGATGATATGTATGTGTGATTTCATGAAAATTATTTATTGTGTTATGAGAAGACCATAGCCAATTTAGGGGTGATGCCTCAATCACCTCGGATGGGAGCGATAAACCATCAACGAATTGAGGAATTGGTACCTCAATCACTTCCAACGGAGGGTGGTCATGTCCGTCAACAATTTGTGGCATTGGTACCTCAATCGCCTCGGATGGGGGTGGTAAACAATCAACTAATTAAGGGGTTGGTACCTCAATCACCTCGGATGGGGGTGGTAAGCCATCAACCAATTGAGACGTTGGTACTTCAATCACTTCCGGCAGAGGGTGGTCATGTCTGTTAACCCATTAAGGGGATAGTACCTCAATCACTACTAAGAGATGGTCTATCTTGGATTCCAAATACTAAATTGTTTAGTCTATGGTGATGGTCTCCTACTACACACGTAATATGTTTTATGTAAGCATGTTTTACTTCAAGCATTACTCATGCATGTCATATTGCTATATGCTCATTTAATGCATGACCATGCATTTTGATTGTGTTGTCAATCTCTTTTTGCATTGCATCTTACATACTTAGCATATTCAGACATACTAATGCATACTCTATGCCTACATGATGTTACCACGTAGGAGTTGGAGCCCCATTTGATCGTCCTCTTCCCCGTGGCTAGTACAATTATTCTCAAGCAAGTTGGTGAGTCCTCAAATCTGAGGACATGCTTCTTTTGATTACGGTATGTATTAACTTCCATTTTTATGTTGGCTACTTATAACTACGAGGGTGAGCCTGGTTGTTTGTCTTGGCCCCCTCTAAGTTCTATATTTAGAGGTGTTGTTGGACAAGTTATGTAATGATATTATGAGCCTTGACTCTCTTTGACTTTTTGATGTTTTATGATATGAAAGATGTCCCATAACCCCGTTTATTCCTATTTACTATCTCTTATTGTTACTTTATTGCTTCTACGACCAAGGATGTGTAATGATATGTTAAGAGGCTTGCTTGGGGTCCCTTCAGGTTCCCCATGCATCGCGTCATGTCTAGGCCCTAGGGTTGCATCATGACACATTACTTAACTGATTTTCAGGCAAAGTATATGATTTCAAGTATGCATTATCAAGGCTTGATGAATTTATATGGGTTCCTTTACTAATGATCCAAATTAATTTTTAATTGCATGTTTCCTCTATGAATTTCATTCAATTACATGATTTTGATACAATTTTTCATAAACCCACACTTAGGTGTAGTCTCCTGTATGAATCTATGTTTTATCACTATGATCTCAAGTATGTAAAGGCATGTTTTAATGACAATGATAATATGTTATGATGAGAATGATGCTATGATGATAAGGGTGATTAAGACCCTAATGTTTAATTATGATGATTTTATGGTGTGAATGTTTGCCCACATTATATGAAAAGCTAAGTAGATGGACTATTTTGATGATATAAGATGTTTTCATGAAGGATAATGATGGTTATGTTACAAGTTATGAAAGTATGATTTTAATGAAGCATGAATTGTATTGAAAGCTATGCATATGCATGATTGATGTATTTCGTGGGATATGACTTAGCACCGAGTGAGATTGGAGGTAGGGACTAGACCTAAGAGGTCCTTAATATAAAGACTTATTTTCTCATAACTACGTGATATCATAGGTAATGATAATTATGTGCCTATGTAGTATTATGTTAGTGGATCCACATATGAAAAGCATATATCAAAATAGGAAATTTCCCATAAGATTGATGTTAAAGCACTCTTCGAAATCAGATGGATCTCATAAGGTGAGGTTTAGTCAACCCTAGCAAGGTATACTCTCTTTTATCGCTGTAGAAGCAATATCCGGATTCCATGTAATAGGCTACATGGTCTTATATGTTGATTATGTTCTTATTCCCACATATGTATGTTAGGATTATGAAAGGATTTTGATGATGCTTCTTATCACGGATTTTAAACTTGCACCTCTGTATCCTATCAACTATGACTATGCATATTGATATTATATTGTAATATCCTTTGATTTATGGGATACTTACGTACTTACTAAATTCCACATTCTAACTCAAACTCCTTTGCCTACATAATCTAACCATGTAAGGACGGACGACGAGGTGACTATTACATTTTCCAGCCAAGCTTAGAAGTTGAGCTCGAAGATTATTGGTGAGTTCCCATACTTCGGGAGTAAGCCATTAAATGATACTTTTCTATTGAGTTTGTATTACTTTTGATGTATATCTTGAGGGTGAGTTAGTAATCTATATCCTAGACCCAACTAAGATCTTATTGATGTGCTGTCAAAATACAACACTTTTGATGCTTAAAACTTAGAATTTTGTGTGTTTTCAATGCAAATTTAGTCTTTTTTATGTGTTTTTGTGTTTTATTCGCAGAATTCCAGGGTTGTCCTTGAATTCTGGGAAAAAAGTGCAGAAGTTACTAATTTTGGTGATTCACAAGAACTTTTACGGGTCGTAGTACACTCTATGGGCCGTGAAGGAGGTTTTATGGATAATTCCAGTGAGGGGCCGATTTTTTAAAGTTTGTTCTATGAACATGCAGACGGGTCGTGGATTGTTTTACAAGTTATGGAATATATTTTGTGCCCTGAGGATTAGAATAGAGGACTTTCTGAAGATTCATTAGACAAAACCCCCTTATGAGTCGTAGAGCACTTTATGGATTGTAAAGGGGTATCGTAGATTTCAAGATCAATTTTTTAGAAACACGTTACGAGACCCCAATTATTGTCCATCGAATGCAATATGGCCCGTAAAGCTGTTCATGAGTTCTGCTGACCCAGGTATCCTATTTTCTTTAGGATTTCTATTTTAAATATTATAAATAGGTATTTAGGTTTTTTTTCACAAAGTTTATAGAAAGATCGATAGTTAGGGAGGAAAATAGTGAGATTGATTAAAGATAACATTGCAGAGTTTTGAGAAATACTTACACTTTTAATTTGATATTTAACCTTGTGATTTTCTTTGAAGTTTGAATTTGCTTGTTATTAATTCAATTGTGTGAGTGCTGTTAAGTCGTGCATCTACACATATCATGAGTAGCAAAATCCACAACTAGAGTTGTGGAAGCCATGAAGAACTAACAAGGTAAAATCGAATAAATCGTAATTCTTGGAAAGTGTGCATTCATGTATTACTTCACTCTCTTCGTTTTGCATGTTTTCTGATGATGGATAACATTAGAACCTGCCTAGTGGTACTAACTGGACCAACATAGTAATGAATAGGAAAAGAAATTAATTAATAAGACTCAATTAATGTGTTCTCGTCTAATTAATCGAATTGGGCCAAGGGGAGGTTGTACTGGGACTAATAAATAAAGGTTAGTAATGCCCACTATGGAGATGGGCCAAGTCACATAGTGAAATTTGCCTCTCGCCTAGACCAAAGGGTTTGGTGAACTTACCTTTCCGTCCCACATGCCACACACTAGAAAAGAATTAGGTTATTTGGTGATAATAAGTTAGGGAATCATGGGGGACACAAAACCCTAGGTTCTCTCCATACTAATTTAACTCTTGTGTTAGTTAGGTTTACTTTTTTCCTAATTTTTGCAACCCCCCCTTCAATAGAAGTAAGTTGGTTAATCACTCAAATTGCATTAATTGAATTATCTTAAGTATACGTATTCCTTTGGGTTCGATCCTAACCTTGGACAGGTTCCATTTCTTCACAAAGGAGGTATAACTTGGGCGACATCAAGATTTTATCACCGTTGCCGAGGAATACGGCTAGACTTGGTTAATTCAAGTGATTTGAGTACTAATCCTTGTTTCCCTCATTTTACATTTTTTGGTTGTTTTTTTGTTCTTTTACAGAGTGTAAGTGTAATATATGCCCAAAACGTGAAGTCGATGTAGACCCTTGACCCCTAGAGATCCATAGAATGTTGAGAAGAATGGCCTAAGATAATGCTAGCAAAGCAGCTAATACAGCTTTGAATAAGAATGATAATGAGAATGCTGACCATGAGAGCCCACCTCCTCTTGAGGATATTGCTCCACAGCCAGAGGATTTTAATGTCAATGCTTATTAGTGCAATCAATACAGGCTGAATCCTATGGGTATGGAGGTGGCTAGAGCTATTTTGTTGCCACCACTATCGGTTGACATAAAGTTTATGGTCTCGAGTGGGTTGCTTCAAATGCTGCCAAACCATGGACTATTTATGGTCTTACCATCGAAGGATACTCATAGCCATTTGCACAACGTTGCATTTGTTTTAATAGTGTGATATGAACACAGAATCTATCTATAGGTCTTGTGGGACTTTGTGTCTTCCCATTGTCTGTTACAGGCAATGCAGCACTATGGCTCTCTGAGCTACTGTAGAGTTCGATCACCAGTCAAGCTGAATTACAAAAGGCGTTTTGGGAGAGGCACTTCCCGAGATTAAAGAAGCTTAAGTTGAAAGAGCAGATCAACAACTTTGAGCAACTTCCTGGTGAGTCGATCAGTACTACATGAGAGCAGTTGACTTAGTGCTTGAAGAGTATCTTGGATAACAAGATAGTTGATGATGCCTTGGTAGAGATCTTCTATCATGCCCTTGATGACAATAGTCAGGCTTATGGTAATACCATTATAGGTGGCATGTTCTAAGATCATCTATTCGCAAAGATAGTCGAAAGAATGGAGAGAGTGGTCAAGACCAATTGTATATGGGGTAAAGGGACAGAGCATCTACCAAAAGTTCATGTGCTATCAGTGTTGGTCCGGATCCAGCTAAGATAAATGAAGAAATTATGTAAGAGCTTGCCCAAATCCACACAGGTATGGAGGTGATGAGGAAGCAGAATCAGGAGCGAGTCAATGTAGTGGTTTATCAGTCTCCACATGCACCCATGTATGATGAGCCTTACTATGAGTAGGACACTTGTTTTATTTCTGATCAGATGGGGGGTTTCTGGACTAATGCCCAAGGGTTCAATCCATACTATTAGAGCCAAGGTCAAGGAAACCAAGGTCAAAACTTCAACAGAGATGGAGCTTTTAGGAACAACTGTGGAGGATAATATGACCAGAATAGTGGTTGAGATAGAGAAGCAAATTTGAGTAGCAGAGATGGTTACAGAAATGGTCCACATATGCCACCGTACAACCATGACACAGGTGTGAGTAGAACACAAATTGAGTTATTTGATTGAATGTTGAAGAAACCTGAGAAACAGAATGAGACTTTGAGGGGGATGAAATATGAATCTCCAGTATTAACCAGTAAATCGAGTCTTATTTCGTTGCTATCAAACAGCTTGAGCAACAGTTTAGTCAAGTTTCGACTCAATTCAATCAGCTTCAGAGGGGTACATTGCCTAGCAATACAGTTTAGAACCCTAAGAATGAAGGGCATTGCATGGCTACTACTTGTGGTGGAAAAAGCACCGTTGATCCTCCCATGCTAGTTGATGAGTATGATATTCAAGAGGAGACAGTTGCGGTCAAGGATACTGATACTAGATATGATCGTGGCAAGGATGGGAAGAGTGAAGCTACTGATGAACCATAAATATTAAACCCTATTCCTAGGCCTTCTCCTCCCTTCCCTCAAAGAACCAAAAAGAGAGAGGAGGAAGGAAAGTTCAAGCACTTTCTCTCTAGGCTGAAACAACTCTCTATCAACATCTCTCCTATTTAGGCATTACAAAAGATGTTAGGGTATACAAAGTACATGAAGGACCTAGTTACGAAGGAGTGTACTGTAAGTGAGGAGCTCTCACAAGAGCTTCAACATTGGAGTGTGATTGCTACGAGGTCCTTGGTCCAAAAGCAAGAAGATCCCAATTCTTTTACCATACCATGCACCATTAGATATGTAGAGTTTGAAAGAGCATTATGTGACCTACATGCCAGCATTATTTTTTATGCCACTTGCAGTCTTTAAGAAGCTAGGATTTAGTAGCCCCCACTCCGACAAGCATATGGTTATTGATAGTTGACTGCACGGTGAAGAAGCCCATGGGAATACTATATAATATGTTGGTTATAGTTGTAAAATTCATATTCCCCACAGACTTTGTGATCTTAGATTGTGAAGTCAACTTCGACGGCTCAATCAACTTAGAGAGACCGTTCCTGCCCACTGTGCTAGCACTAGTGGATATGGAAGTCGGTCAACTCAGGTTAAGATTGAACGATGAAGTGGTTGTATTCATTATTTGTCAGTCTACGAAGAGGCTAGATTATTTAAAGAATGAAGTATGGGCAATCGGTGAAGTCTAATAACCAAGTTGTCCAAGTCATGTCGCGACAATAAATTAGGTGCTTCTTCGGAGGCAACCCAATGTTTTTTATGTAATAGTTGTAGATGTAGCATTATTTTTAGTTTGTGGACTCATAGGCAATTTATTTTCTTGTATTTTGGTTTTAATATTGGACATTGGGCTGGTTGTATGTAGGGTAATAGTGTGTTCTATGAAGCATGTGTGGGTACAAGGCTAAGTCAGCCACTTTTATCTGAGAAGGGCATCAGAAAGTTCCTCGACGATTGGTTCTATAGGCCGGAAATCATTTCATGACCCATTCACAATCTCGTAGACATTTCCAGTGAGTAAAAAGTTGTGCATTCCAGTCTATGAGCCAACTTTATGATCCGTATATAAAACTATAGGTCATGAATAGGGCTCGTGGACCCCAGGTAAGTTTTCTGAACATGTACTAAGTGTTGAGGTCTCTATGACCAACTCTATAAGTCATACTTCATTCTACGACTTGTAGACTGGTCCGTGAAACCCAGTCTTGCAAACTAGGGTTTGGATGTTCTACAAAATCATAATTCATGAGCCAAAAACTTTTTACGACCCATAATCGGGGTTTCATAGAGTCCAAGCCTATCATATTTCAAATGACCTGGTCAAAGTATAAATATTGCGAACAAAATCTTTTGACCCCATTTCATCCCTAATTTACAAAAACACCTGAACAAACCCACCTTTAATTCGACCATCGACAGTTGTCACTACCACCATTCTCTGGCAAAGTTTTTTGGTGGCCTAGGGCTTTATTGTCTCTCTACCTCCTTCATCTTGTACAATCTAATCACACAAATTGGTAAGTTTATGGTTTACCAAATGTCATTGATTTGCCTAGATTTGTATGATTAAATTAGAAATTATGTCGGGAATAGTTATCTTAGAGCAGACCTATATGTGCAATTGACATGTTGCTAATTAAATTGTGGTTGCTTGTTTTTGAAATATGTATCTAAAATCGGAATTTGGTATGATTGCTTTGTTGTATGATCGAATAATATGCTTTGGCACCTATTGAATCCCCCACCATTTGTGATGAATTGGTAGTGGGTGTTAATTGGTGGATGATGACATGGTGCATAATTTTGTTGATTAATTCATCCATATGGATTCGGAATGGCTGGAGAATCATATCTATTATATTCGAAGGGGTATATTTGTTGACCATCATGTTGGTGTATTAGTTGTTGTATGAATACCCTATAGGTATGTGTATATTACTTCGATGCTAGTAGAATAAAATAAAAGAAGTCATATGCAGGTTCGTTTTAACGAATATAGAAACTCATCTGACTGAGTTTTCTAGCCTACGGGTGGCTTTTACGACCTGTGGAACATTCCAGGAGTCATAATTACCCCTTATATAAGATTCCAAAAACCTGAAGTTTGTGAGTGCCTATCAGATGAGACCTCCTACAAGTCATAGATCAATTTACAGCTCGTAGAAAGGTCTCGTGGATCCTTGCCTGAAATAAATTTAGACACTGGAATACTCTATGACTCAATCTACGATTGTAGAACATTCTACGAGTTGTACCTGGTCTCGTAGACTTTTCCAGTGAAAAAATATTTTGTGACTACTATTTCACGAGAGCCCTCTACGGCTTGTAGTGTCCACTTCGGCCCATAGAGGTGCTTTCGTAGACTCTTCTACAACTAAGTCTAACTTGTTTTTGCATTTCATATTGTGATCTATGGGTCTAACCAAGGTGTATAAACCATTCAGGGGTCATGAATGATTAAAAGAAATGAAGGGCAGTTCATATTTTAGGTACTGTGGCCCTGAAAGCGAAATGTGATGAGATTATGGCCTTACAGAGGAGGCTCAAAGATGAGCCCTTGAAGGATGAACATACCCCCACCCCTAGTGGATCGATAGAGGACCTTGGCATCCATCCGGACCTGGAGACTGCTAGACCTCAGACGAGAGTTGGGCATACCCAGGCTGTTGTCATCTGCACTCCCAAGTCTTATAGAGGCCATGATGGGAGTGATTCTATTTAGATGACTCCATCCATAGAGGAGTCCAGCTCAGAGCCAGGCTCCGGCAATAAATTGGAGATAGAGTCTTCTGTTGTACCGCGTGCATCACCATCTCCACCAGATGCACTTACTAATCGGTGGTGTGTCGCGGGAATATGGGACATCTATGTTGAGGATTCACAAAATACAGAGTGGTACAAGCCAGCCCGCTCCATTTATAAGGAGTCCCAAGTAATCCCAAACAGATTCAACAGTGTCCTTGGTCTCCAAGACACGATGATCAGATATGGGCTTTTATGGCACACTACTCTTCCTAAGGACAAGAAGCTCCTTGCTCAACCCAGATTAACCGAGACCAGAGTGAGGAGCCAGCTGGTGCACATCTCGGAGACCACCATCCATCGCATTTTATTTGGGCCCAGATTTTCCTGCCCTTAGATCCACAACTATGTTTGACTACAGAGTGGGGAAGACGAGGGACTTAGTGGTGATGAAAGATCTAGAATGCAGAGCCAACTTAATGAGATGGGTGGCTAGTTTGATTGCTTAGCAGAGTCTAGAAACTACATGGGTCGCCACTAACTCGTCTCATATTATCAAGGCTTCACCCAGTTTCTATGCCAATTTTCGGTAGGCGGTTGTCTGATCATGTATCCAGTTGACACTTGCTGATAATACCTTGACATCGGAGTGTATAATACTAGTTGCCAACATCTTGGCTAGTTATGAGATTGATTAGGCCTGCCTCATTGCTGAGTAGATTCATGAGGGCACACTAAAAAGGTCCACCTCCATCTTTTTTCCTTACTTGAAATACAGACTCAGTCTAGATCAAGGGTGGAGAGCTTACACCAACTGCACTAGTTGATCGATGACCAGCACACTTTGGATGCCAGCATGACCAAGGCTGAGGTGAACCCGATGGCACTCCGGTGAGCACTACACCAGCCTTCCCCTATGCTAGAGATCCTTACCCTAGCACCACCGCCTCAGGTTCCATACACCACCACCACTATTGTTGTTATTGAGGATAATCCCTCACAGCTCGAGGTAGATATGGAGAGGGGGCTCATTTCTTTTGTTCCTGCACCACAGGCCACTTCATCATAGGTTGTACCCATGGGATATGGTTTATTTGTCTATCATATCTATGAAGGACACGGTGCAGAGGTTATCACATGCTTAGTCATAGTTCACTCATCTAGTTCAACAGATTAGGCCATAGGTCCGCTGGGCGATTTCAGACTCGGAGGGTCGCATGCAGGAATATTCGGTTACTACTATTTAGGTACATCTTTTTTCGTTGTTGATGCCCACATTGAATCCGTCGAGACCAGGGTACATCAAAGCCTGAGCATGGCCAACTAGCAAACTTGACGACCATCTAGATGGAGATCCAGCGACTCCAGGTCGAGATGATAGCAACATTAGCAGCACTAGTGACATGACCAGACCATGCCTCAAGTGTCGGTAGTAGATCTTTTTGCTCTTGATGAACATATCCATCCTTCCCATGGGAAGTGAAACACCCCAAAAAATGTGCTTCGAAAATACCCATTATCATAATTTTCATATATCTCAAAATTCGTGCATGATATTGAAAATTTGACTTCATATTCTCGATCAGGGAAAAATTGAGTGGGAAATGTGTACGACCCCGATTTTAAAGGACCTGTTCTAAAAAATAATTTATGCAAAAATTTGATTTTCAGTGGCCATCAGTTCCCTAGCCGCAACACACCAAGGGCACAGATAAGTGTTGAAGGACCCTTCACGATGGGTCAACGTCATGCCAATGACGCAGACCAGTGCAGGTTTTTCCCTATTTTTCTATTTCGGCCAAAGGACATTAGGGTCATAGCCCCATGCCCACTTATGCGTGAAAACACTAAAACTTAGTCATTTTTCAACTCTATATTACTCAAGACCTTCTCAAAAACCTCTCCAAGACTTAACTATATATCTCATTCAAATTTCAAGGATTTCATGCCTAACTTTGCAATTCAAGGATTCTCTTCAAGCTCTAAGTTATCTTCAAGCTCATCTCAAGAAACCCCAAATTTGAGGTATGTGGGTTTTATCCATGGGATCCTTTCGCCCATGGAGTCCAATCTTCCTTTTTCTGAAAATTGCATGTTTTCAAGTTATATTACCTATGGGTATCTCTTATATGAATTTTGATTATAAATTATGTTAAGGTTTTATAAAAAGATGATCTAATATGCATGACTATCTATTTCAAGCTTATACTAAGGTTTGATTATATCTATTAAGACTATGCATATTTTGAGCTGTCAAACTATGACATATTATGAGATTTGATGAAGGATTTCAAGGTACCCTACATGAGGGTTTTGCAATATGTTAGTGGGCTGATTTGCATCAATTTTTTCCACAAGATTTCATCCCTGAATTATATGATTTTGAACTAGTATCATGAGCCCACCAAGTTTTTGATAAAATTTCAAGTCAAGAATTCTCAAGTTATTGATGATCTATTCCATGATTTACATGTCAAATGACTATATGATGATTAAGGGCTTTCAAGTATGTATTGAATTCATGAAAGTATCTATGATGTTACAAGTATCAAGTTAAGCCCTATTCAAGAATTTGTTTCCTCTTGTGAGTCATTCATGTTAAAGCAAAGATTCATGTCTGATTATGATCTATTCTTATGTTTCAAGCAAGTCTCACGATTGGAGGTCAAGTATGTGCTACTCATGCCATGATTCCAAGTTTATTACAAGTTATTAAAGTTATGATTATTTCAAGTATTCTATAGGATTAGACTTCAAACCAATGGATTGGATGTCGGCGTGGACTATCTCCAAGGGTCCATACACACTTCCTCAAACTATGGGACAACATAGGATTATGTTATATCCTTTCTATACTAGTGGATCCATTTAGTGCACTTTATCATGAAATCCACCCTGAAATAGGACGAGTTCTCGTAAGGGGGCTTACTTCTCCGAAATGGGACGGGCTCCTATAAGGTGAAGTATGATTTATCTTGGCAAGTAGACCACCTCTTTATCAATAAGATTCCAAGTTGTAGGTCAGCTGGTCTTACTCTTTGTCAGTTGAGGTCTCTTTCCACATATGTATAATGTTCTATACAAGTTGAATTATTTATAAACATGTCCTACTTCAAGTATTGATCATGCATGCCATATTGAGATTATGCTTATCTATTGCCTATTACTATGCATTTTGACTATATTGGCTTATGTCTTGTTACATTGCTTCCTACATACTTAATACATTCAAAAGTACTAATGCATACTTATGCCTACATGATATTACTATGCAGGAACCGAAGCACCACTTGATCATCCACGTCGCTAGTACGGTCCATTGAAGAAAGCTTTGCTGAGTCTTCAAGCTTGGGGACACTATCTTTACTACTCTTGTTATTGAGACTTCTTTGTTTAAACGTCTGTTATTATTAGGGTGAGCACGGAAAGTATCTTGACCCCCGCTCCATTATATGTTTAGAGGTGTTGTTGGAATATTCTGATGTATTTATGTTATGAGCTTGACTCTTTATGCTTTTATGATTATCAAAGACTTCCCTTTATCCCGCTTCTCTTTTTATACTATCTCTTGTTGTTGTTTACTTTTCTTCTATGATCAAGGATGTGTGATTGATATGCTAAGAGGCTCTATTAGGACCGTTCGGGTTCCCATTCACCATGTCACATCTAGGCCCTAGGCTTGGGTCATTATAAACTTGGTATCAGATTAGTAGGTTGTTAATGGTCCTCAAAATCCAACACATTACGTTGATTAGAGTCTTATTCATGGTTGTGAAGCACATCACAACTATGAATGAGAGGCTATGAGGTGTTTTAGTAAATGTTTCACTTCTTCATGGTCTATACATGCATTAGGTGTAAGTGTAAGGCCTTTTCCATAAAGAATGCTCTTTGCCATTCTAGATCATGCCAATTCTAAGAGAAAGGATAAGGAGAGCCTGTACACCCAAGGAGCAACTAACCCTTCCCACGCCTCAAGCTCCTCAAGGTAGAGGGGTAGCCCAAGATGAGTTCTGAGATGCTATTGCAATGTTGGCTCATGCTATGACCAACCAAATCAACCAAGGGGCCCAAGCCCCTCATGCTCCCACTCCAGCTTCTAGGGTGAGGGATTTCACTAGAATGAACCCACCGAAGCTCCATAGATCCAAGATAGATGAGGATCCCCAAGAGTTCATAGATGTGGTGTACAAGGTGCTATCATCATGGGGGTCAATTCTAAGGAAAACCTAGAGTTGGCGGCCTACCAACTCAAAGGGGTGCCTCAAATTTCGTTTACACAATTGAAGTTGGAGAAAGGGAATGATGATGCAATCCCTTAGGAAAAGTTCAAAGCCATATTTCTTAACTGGTTCTTTCCTGTCGAGCTAAGGGAGGCTAAGATGATGGATTTTATGAACCTTAAGAAAGTTTCCATGAGTGTGAGGGAGTATGCCCTCAAGTTCAACAAACTCTCCAAGTATGATCCATAATTGGTTACCAAGCCTAGATCAAGGATGAACAAATTTGTGTCGGGAGTGTCCGACTTAGTTAATGAGGAATTTCGTACTACCATGCTAGTAAGTGATATGGATTTGTCTTGTCTCATGAATTATGCCGAACAACTAGAGGGGGGAAAGCTTAGAAAAAGGAGTGTTGAGTCTAAGAGGGCTCATTTTGAAGTTGGTTTCCAGAATTACAAAGGTGGATGGTTTCCTCAAGGCCACAAGTTCCAAGTCCAAGGGTCTTCCAATACTTCTAATAAGAGATTTTCCAATGATAATCAAAGATTCCAAGGTGGTAATGGAGGAATGATAAAGCCTAGATATCCAAGGTGTGAAAAGAATCATAGTGGTCCATATTTGAGGAATTCTAATGCTTGCTTTGGTTGTGGTGAGATGGGTCACAAAGTTATTGATTGTCCTCATTCACAAAACAAAGTTAGAGATGGTCGTCCACAAGGCCAAGGTGTAAATGGGATCAAAGGGGAAGAAGAGGCCAATAAGGGGGTGCAAAAGGCAAAATAGATTCTATGCTCTTCAAGGGAGGCAAGAGGTGAATGAGGTTCCCCATGTCATCACCACTATGTTAAAGGTTTTTAATTTTGATGTGTATGCATTGATAGACCTGGGTGCCACTCTTTCTTTTATTACTCCTTTTGTTACCAAAAAGCTTCATGTTAGTCCTGTATTGTTGTGTGAACCTTATGAAGTGCTACCCCCGTTGTTGAGTCCATTGTTGCTAAAAAAAATATATAGAAATTGTCCCGTGTTCATTTTGCAAAAAATCTTGCCTTGTGATTTTATTGAATTATATATGGTGAATTTTGGTGTCATTCTCGGTATGGATTGGTTGTATGCATATTATGCTTTTGTTGATTATAGAACCCGTAGGGTTCAATTTCAATTCCCTAATGAACCTTTCCTTGAGTGGGAAAGTTGTAATGTGGTGGTCAAGGGTAGATTCAATTCTTTCCTTAAAGCCCGAAAGTTGATTTTTAAGGGTTGTCTCTATTATCTTATGAGTGTTAGGGATGTTAAGTCCAAAATCGATCCTATCGAGTCGGTTCCGGTGGTCAATGAGTTTCATGCCAAAAGTCCCGTTAGGGCAGACTGGAACCTATTGCAGATAAGGCTCGGGAGAACCAACTTGTATCCATGCACTTTCTACACATATTATAAGCGATTTATACATTTGACATGCCTTTAAGAAAATAAACAGTGATAACAAGCCAAAAGGAAATACATATAGCTAGGCCGTTGGGGCCACGGTGTTTAAAGTATGAGACATGACCACACTTTAATTTACATAGTCTACAAAACCTCTAGATAAGGAAAAGTATCTGATAAGGGTCGGGATAGGCCCGGCCTCGACTAACTACACAATACAAAGATATAAGCTCTAGACACACACAAAGCTCCGAAGCAACCTGGAGCTTGGTAACAACAATCGGGTATCTTGTACTCCTACTGGGGAGATCTACTAGCACCTGTACCTGCAGCATGAGATGTAGCTCCCCCTTAATGGACGTCAATACGAGATAATGTACTGAATATATAAGGCAGGAAATATTGTATATGAAGCAACAACTCAAATAGAGCTATGCACTAGTGTAGGACAAGAGACCACCTTTAGTTTTATTGTAGGATCACGTACTTTATGTTCTTTTTATTACTTTACCTTTACTGTATAATCTGTGCACAGCATGTAATACAAATGATCAACTGATCAGTGGTAAGTCTATATCAGGATCATCCATGGCTAGGCTTTTCCTTTAACCCTTTCGGCTATCCCCCCGTGTTAGGATCGACCCTGGCTAGGTGATTCTTCCACCCCTCGGGTTACCACCCATCAACAAGCAATAAACTTTATCTTTCAGTTACCTTTGAGATGATTCTTTTGGTGGTCATAATATGGGAGCTGTAGGACTGTAGATACAATATATGACATGTAAATAATTATAAAAGACAATACCATAATGAAAGGAGTAGGTTACAGAAGTAATGAAATGCATCGGAGGTAGAACAACACATGGACTTTATTTAGCGAAACAAACTCGTGTATCTTGGTATCCAAGTATGTATGCAGGTTTGCAAATAACTATATATGGGAGAATATAAACATATGAAAGAGTGGAGACATGGTGAATAGTTGTGTCGGAGTTGGTAAGCGCCTTTATGTGCCAAGGAGGGATCTATGTTTCATGCCAAACAATATGCAATTATGTAGACTTAAATACCTCGCTGTACGACCTCACTATTACCTTGAAATAGCCATCCCTTCCTATGAATATTTATCTACAATATAGTAGGTGATAAAACTAGCTTTATCAGCCAATAAATACATCTTGGCAGCCCAATCTCATAAAGAAACAACATACGGGCAGCAAAGGGGTATTTATAAACCCAAGTGTATTCTTTCAATCTTTCCGCCACTAATCGTATTTTCTAGTGAACATTCTCATACACATATCATGTGCAGCCTATTATAGTGCCATTAATTTCTTACAACAGCCCACAAAAGCACAACACATAAAAATTCTATGCAACATACAAATAGGCGGCATAATGTTACATCATTTTGCTACATTTTGACATCGACAATTCCAAACTTGTTCCAACTTTACCCAAATAGTCCCCACCATATATACACATAAAACTAGTCCTAAAATATTTCAAAAATTGTCCTAAAAATAGGTGGAGGAAGTGAGACCGTATTCGTCAATCAATCAGCCTACAAGTTCCTATTACGAGCATAATTACGATATCACACAAAGAACTCACTTTCGCAGATTGTAAAAATAGTGCAGCACCCTTTTACTTCATTAAAGAACCAATACACATTAAGAACAGTAGCCTCTCTTCATAATCAATCCAACCAAAAAGAGAAAATCTTCCAAATAAACAAGAAAAAATGTATAACAATCTTAGAACACATGTCCAAAATTTCAGCATATACCTAACCAATATAGTCTCTTGTTTTTCATGACGAAACCTTACTAAACACACAACTATAATCACTTAAATTTACCTTCAAGGTTTAGGGCCTCCTAAAGAACCCTAAAAGCTTCTTTTTGCTGCTTTACAAAGTCAAGAAAGAATAAGCAAGAACTTTTGTGAAAGCTGAAAGTTTCCAAGTCTAAGAATGAGTTAAAGGGGCTGCTTATAACCCCTTTTAAAGGATTACTTTGGCCGATTTTCTTTTCCATTTTAAGCCTTATTTTATCAATAAATTAAAGTACCATTTTTCCCCTTTCACTTGGGCCTTAAGGGGTCCAAATTGATGGGCCTTTGCTGCCCATGTTTCCCCTTTCTCTTAGTTAGTTTTGGGCCAAAATTATCAAAGAAATTATGATGTCTTTAGGCTCCTTTAATATCCTTCTTGGTATGGAAATATAGTCCATTTATGCTACTAAAACATAGGCTAAAGTTACACCCTTAAAATGACCTTTATTCATAATCGGACTTGGATAAATTCGACGTCGGGCCTCATCTCTGTTTAGCTGGAAAATTTAAGCTAAGCAAGTAGTGGACTCACCTGCTAGCTTCTTAAGTCCTACAAGCACCTTAATTCTCTCACTTTGTTTAGAGTTGTGATCTCCTCAATTTGACACAAAACATGTATACACTCGACCCTCTTAAGCATTAGATGCATATATCGCCCTATAACATGAGATTCGAGCACTTTTAAAAATTGGCACAAATTTGAAAAGCCATATCATGTTTCATTTGCATAGTACTAGTATTGTAAGAGGTGGGGTATTATAATGAGTTTCTTGATATCTTTCCTAATGAACTTCCTGGTATTTCTCCCGAAAGGGAAATTGACTTTGATATAAACCTCCTTCTCGATACTCAACCCATTTCTATTCCCCTTTACCGTATGGCCCCAGCGGAGTTGAAGGAGCAATTGAGGGATTTGTTGTAGAAGGGTTTTATAAGGCCTAGTGTGCACTGGTTTTGTTTGTGAAGTAAAATGATGGTTCTCTTAGAATGTACATTGATTACCAGCAACTTAATAGGGTCACCATAAAGAACAAGTACCCTCTACCAAGGATTGATGACCTTTTTGATCAACTTCAAGGGGCTAGTTACTTTTCTAAGATTGATCTTCGATCCGAGTATCACTAAGGGAAAGTAAGGGACTGTGATATTCCTAAGACGGCTTTCCAGACTAGGTATGGTCACTTTGAGTTTATGGGTACTTCCTTCGAGTTAACTAATGCACTAGCTATATTTATAAATCTTATGAATAGGGTCTTTAAACGCTACCTTGACTTGTTTGTGGTGATTTTTATTGGTGATATCTTGATTTATTCCCATTCACGACCCAAAAATGGGCGTGATGGCACTTGTCTCAATCCCACCAAGACAAGTCATCCTACAACTCAACTATGACATTAAAAGTGCAGAATTATAATAAAAATGAAAGTTCAACTTAATGAAAATCCCCCAAAACCCGGTTGTCACGTGTACAAGCTTCTAATGTATTACAGTAGAAATGAAAAGAAACACAATATCAAATGATGTTATCTCTCGAATAGAACAAAATCATAAATGGGAGTAAGAAGTTAGCTGGGATAGCAAACAACTACCTCTCGCAATCTCCATAGGAAGCCTTGAACAGGAGAGAGTAGAGAGTATCACGACGATCCGGGGTCATAACCTACAAAATTGTTGTAGCAAGGGGGTGAGTACCAAATACACGGTACTCTGCAAGTGAACTAATAAACACAAAGTTAAGTAATATAGAATATTGGTACCCCTAACACTCCAACCAAAACCCCCATAACCACAACCTGCATAAAATACTTAGCAAGGGATAATCCATAACACTTAACAGGTAGCAATAGCAAGAACAAGTACACAACCAATCAGCGATATCAATAACACACATGAGGACTCAGGTCTCCATATCACACTTCTTTTGGGAGATAGGGTCTTTGACATTGAGTGTATTAAGTTATTTTAATGTGCTTTCCTTCATTATTATCGTGCCGGAATGTGGAACCTGATCCAATAATAGCGAACATCTGTCCCAACACGATATATACCCGGATGACTCCTTCCACATTATTTACAAGGATGCTTGGGAGTCATTGGTTGGCTTGCCGAATAACCCATTGCTCGGGCACCTTGCCCTTCACCTTGTTGACCAAACTTATTACTTTAGGACCCTTGAAATTGTGGTGGAGCACTGGCCCCAGAGTAGGAGGATGATGGCCTAGGTGGTCTATTAGAAAACCGAGGCCTAAGCTCACCTTGGGGTGGTGTAAACCACCCTGTAGATCTGGCTCTCTTGGCCTGCCCCCTTTCCAACTCTTGTGTCCTTCTCTGCGTCTGATCCTCTAATTTTTGTGCAAAATCTTGCATTCTTGCTATGTCCATATCTTTGTTCAAGGAAGCAATAGTACAATCTCTGACCAGATACGTATCCAACCTATCTACATATTGATGAACTCTATCTGACATTGTAGCAACTATATTAGGAGCATACCATGCCAGGGAATTAAATTGAAGGTTATACTACCTCAAACTCATATTCCCTCGGTGGAGATTTAGGAACTGATCTGCACGGGCCTCTCGGATCTCTAATGGCAAATAATGGTCAAGAAATGCCTCTTCAAATTCTTTCCAAGTAGTTGGAGGTGCATCTATACCCTTAGATTGCTTCCAAGTTTCATACCACAATATAGCCACACCCTTAAGCCTATATGTCGCTAACTCGACAACTTCTGTACCACTCAATGCATAACATCTAAAGTGTGTTGAATCTGATCAATAAAGTCTTGAAGATCTTCATTTGGATCTGACCCAGTGAAGGATGTAGGGACGAAATTAAGAAAATCACGTATCCTAGTACCAACTTCCCTATTAGTACCACCTGTACACATAACTGGACCTTCCTGCCTTTGACCTTGGCCAGCAACTATACGAGTCAATAGTTGGACTGCATTTCTTAGATCCTGCACGGTAGCATCAATAGGTGGTTCTGGAGGAATTTCACTACTCTCGGGTTCATCAGGAACTGGAGGAGTTGGAGATGTCTGTGACAAAGAGTCCTCTCGAACCTCATCTCATTTTCTCACCTGACTGGGTACACTAACCACTACTTCTACTCCCTTCCCTTTACCTTTGTTCTGCCTTGTTTCTGGCATACTTGATGTACAAAACAATTTAGGGATTAGACATAATGCACCTATTACACTTGACTTTATGGCATGATCTAAATAATGGAACGAAAATAACAACTCCTAAATGCCACGGAGCCTCCTTCTTATAAATGTGGTGTACAACACATCGATAAACAAGATTCTACATAGACAAGGCTTTGTAGACTCCCTAGGATGACCTGCTCTGGTACCACTTCTTGTTATGCCACCGTGGATTGCCGAACTAAGATAGTGTAATTCCACTTTCCAAATGAGGCAGTTATTGAATTGGAAGGCAATGTTAGGGCGCCAAAGGGTAAGTTTATCTCTTATTTTAAGGTAAGAAAGATGCTATCCAAGGGGTATATATGTCATCTAGTTAGGGTGAGGGATATGGAGGCAGAATCACCAACTGTTCAGTCAATTCCAGTAGTGAATGAATTTGTCAATGTGTTCCTTAAAGAATTCCCAGGCTTACCTCCTGAATGAGAAATAGATTTTGGTATTGACTTACTTCCAGGCACTCAACCAATTTTTATTCATCCATATAGAACGGCCCCGGTAGAATTGCGTGAGTTAAACGAGTTGTTAAAAGACTTATTGGATAAGGATTTCATAAGACCTAGTGTGTCCCCCTAGGGTACACCAGTGTTATTTGTACGTAAAAAGGATGGCACCTTGAGAATGTGTATTGACTATCGACAATTGAATAGGGTGACAATTAAAAATAAATACCCCTTCCCCAGGATTGACGATTTATTTGATCAGTTACAGGGTGTCAAGTGCTTTTGAAAAATTGATTTGAGATCACGTTGTCACCAAGTGAGGGTGAAGGAATAAGACATACCTAAGACAGCTTTCAGAACACGCTATGGTCACTTCGAATTTCTCATTATGTCATTTGGGCTACCGAATGCACCAGCTGTTTTAATGGATCTGATGAACAGGGTATTTAAGCCATTCTTGGATGTGTTTGTGATAGTATTTATAGATGACATTTTTGTATATTCAATATTAGAAGAAGATCGTGCGGATCACTTGCGATAGGTGTTACAGATTCTTCGTGATCGACAGTTGTATGCCAAGTTTTCTAAATGTGAAATTTGGCTAAAATCAGTGGAATTCTTGGTTCATATAGTGTCTGATGAGGGAATAAGGGTTGATTCACAAAAGACAGAAGCTGTGAAAGATTTGCCAAGACCAACAACACCCATGGAAGTTCAGAGCTTTCTAGGTCTGGCAGGTTATTACAGAAGGTTTGTTGAAGGTTTTTTATCTATTTCTGCACCTATAACAAAGCTGACACATAAGGAAACCAAGTTCCAATGGAATGACGCATGTGAAAGGAGCTTCCAGGAGCTAAAAAATAAGCTAACTTCTGCACCTGTGCTACTACTTCCAGAAGGCACTGAGGGGTATGCAGTGTATTGCAATACTTCAGGAGTTGGCTTAGGGTGTGTACTGACACAGCATGATAGGGTAATTGCTTATGCGTCCAGACAGCTACGACCACATGAGAAAAAATATCAAACACATGATCTTGAACTAGCAGCGGTTGTGTTTACCTTGAAGATATGGCGCCACTATTTATATGGGGTTCATGTTGACATATATATTGACCATAAGAGTCTATAGTGCATCTTTAAGAAGAAAGACCTAAACTTAAGACAACTGAGATGGCTAGAGCTATTAAAGGATTACGATGTTGATTTACTATACCATCTGGGGAAGGCAAATCTGGTAGCTGATGCTCTGAGCTGTAAGGCAATAATGAATACTGGTGATCCAACAGTGATAAGTCAAGGAATGGCTAAGGATCTACCTCAGTTAGCCATTTTGGGAGTTCTCCTTTTTGAAACTCCCAAGGAAGGGGTCATTGTGCAGAATGCTGTAGAGTCTTCATTAGTAAAGGAGGTGAAAGAAAAATAATTCGAGGATCTGGTTCTACGGCAGCTTCAGAAAAAAGTGAGTCAGGGTACGATGAAGGGCTTTCACCTTGCACAAAATAAAGTACTTTACTACTAAAATAGATTACGGGTGCTTGATGTTAATGGACTAAGAAAGAGGATAATGGAAGGAGCCCATCATTCCCGATATTCCATCCATCTAGGATCAGCTAAGATGTACCATAACTTGAAGGGAATGTTATGTTGTCCATTTTTAGGTTGTTAAGAATTGTTATGCGTTGTGCTTTGTGGGTTGTTGCAAGACTGTTATGGCACTACAACATGATGGAAATGATGTGTACATGTGAATATGTACTATAAAATATGATTAGAGGTGAATGGGTTGAAAGAATACGCTAGGGCTTATAATTGTCCGCTTGCTGCCCATATATTGTTTTTCTATGAGATTGGGCTTCCAAAGTTTATATATTGGCTGCTAATACTAGTTTTTTCATCTACCATATTGTACATAAGTATTTAAAGGAATGGAAGGTTATTTTGAGATAGTAACAAGGTCTATACAATGAGGTATGTAAGGCTACTTGATTTCGGATTACTTGACATGAAATCTAGAGCCTTCCTTGGCACATAAAGGCACTTACCAACTCCGACACAACTATTCCCTGTGTCTACACTCTTGCACATGCTCATATGCTCCCATACATAGTCACCTTCAAAAATGCATACATACATGGATACCAAGTTACATAGGTTCTTTTTGCCAAATAAAGTCCATGAGTTATTTCATCTCATACGCATTTCATTATTTATGCAACGTACTCTTTTCATTGTCATATTGTCTTGTATGATTATCTACATGTCACATGCTACATATATAGTCCTACAGCTCCAACATTGTGACCACCAAAAGAACTATCTCAAAGGTAATTGAAAGATAAAGTACATTGTTGACTGATAGTTGGCAGCCCGAGGGGTGGAAGAATCACCTAGCCAGGGACGATCCTATCACGGGTAGTAGCTCGAGGGGTTAGGGAAGAACCTAGCCAGGGACGATCCCAATATATTATTTATTGATGGGTGGTAGCCCGAGGGGTGGAAGTAATACCTAACCAGGGACGATTATATCACGGGTGCTAGCCCGAGAGGCTAAGGAATAACCTAGCCAAGGATGATCCCGATACAGTTTACCACTGATCAGTTGGTCATTTGTACTACACATATTCTTCATGATCGACAATTGTATGGAAAGTTTTCTAAATGTGAATTTTGGCTAAAATCAGTGTCACTCTTGGGTCATATTGTATCTGCTAAGGGAATAAGGGTTGATTCACAAAAGATAGAAGTTGTGAAAGATTGACCAAGACCAACAACACCGATGGAAGTTCAGATCTTCCTAAGTTTTGGCAGGTTATTATAGAAGGTTTGTTGAAGGTTTTTCTTCTATTTTTGCACCCTTAAGAAAGCTAAAACATAAGGCAACCAAGTTCTAATGGAACGATGTATGTGAAAGGAGCTTCTTGGAGCTAAAAAATAAGCTAACTTTTGCACCTGTGCTAGTACTTCCAGAAGGCACTAAGGGGTATGCAGTGTATTTCGATGCTTCAGGATAGGGTGTGTTTTGAGACAGCATGGTAGGGTAATTGCTTATGCATCCAGACAGCTACGACCACATGAGAGAAACTACCCAACTCATGATCTTGAGCTAGCAGCGGTTGTATTTTCTTTGAAAATATGGCGCCACTATTTGTATAGGGTTCATGTTAACATATATACTGATCATAAGAGTCTACAGTACATCTTCAAGTAGAAATACCTTAACTTAAGACAACGGAGATGGCCAGAGCTAATAAAGGATTACGACATTGATATACTATACCATCGGGGGAAGGCAAATGTGCTAGTTGATGCTCTGAGTCGTAAGGCAATCATGAATACTAGTGATCCAGCTATGATAAATCAAGGAATGTCTAAGGATCTATGTCAATTAGCTTGTTTGGGAGTTCGCCTTCTTGAAACTCGCAAGGAAGGGGTTATTGTCCAGAATGCAGTAGCATCTTCATTCATAATAGAGGTGAAATAAAAATATTCCAAGTATCCTATTCTACGACAGCTTAAGGAGAAGGTGAATCAGGGTATGATAAAGAGCTTTGACCTTGCACAAAATGGAGTACTTTACTACCAAAATAGATTATATGTGCATGATGTTATTGGACTAAGAAAGAGGATAATGGAAGAAGCCCATCATTCCCTATATTCCATCCATCTAGGATCAGCTAAGATGTACCATGACCTGAAGGTAATGTTTTGGTAGGCAGGCATGAAAAAGGACCTTGCAGAATTTGTGGCTCAATGTCAAAATTGCCAACAAGTTAAAGTAGAACATCAACAGTTAGGAGGTTATATGCAGTGTATAGAGCTTCCAACATGGAAGTGGGATATGATCAAAGAGTCCCAATCTCCATTATATCTAACCGAGGAGATCAATTCACTATGAAGTTTTAGAAGTCCTTCCGAAGGAGTTTAGGGACACAAGTAAATTTGAGTACAACATTCCACCCTCAAACAGACGGTCAAGCAGAACGCACTATTCAGAAACTTGAAGATATGTTGCGAGCTTGTGCATTGGACTTTAAAGGTAGTTGGGTGGACCATTTACCACTTATTGAGTTTTCCTAT